>JZLH01S0175564.1:3453-20157 GCA_001188425.1 Eucidaris tribuloides | reverse complement strand
TTCATGTGTAGTTTATGCAACACGTATAAAAATGTACAGCACAAATTACTGATGCAGTGATCTTACATTGTCAATCAATGATGATATTTATTTCTGAAAGCTTGGTGTAGATTTTTCCATGCCAGATAAAGCTTGTCAGTATGGCTGAAGCTTGATGGTCTTCCAATAAATTGTTTACATTCCCATATTTTTATGTGTAGATATTTGTGTATTTGTGTGTGTTTTGACACCATTATTGAGCACATCTTAATGCCCCACCCCCGTTAACTCTTAACGTGCCGAAGTCGCAGATCTGCACCAAATAATACACAGTCCATAGAGGTTAAAATCCTGTGGCATGTTAAAAGTTAATGGTGGGAGGCATGCTGCATGATTTAAGGTGCATACACCATTAAAGCAAGAACATTTCTTTTTGAATAATTTGTTGCATGGTTAGCAGAAGTGCCCTAGCAAATGCTCTTAGCAGAAGGGCTTTAACAGTAAAATTTCTCTAATTTGAGAAATATTGCCTTATTTGACATTTGCACTAACTGGACTGACAGAAGGATCTAAAGATATCACATTACTTCAATTCCACGTGAAAAATTGGCAATAGTTTTTAGTTTAGCGGCAATTTAGCATTAAGGCCCTTTTGCCAGGAACATATGGTACTAGGGCCCTTCTACCCGACATGCAACAAATTCACCCGTATGCCTAAGTATAGTTTTTTAGAAACTACTCAAAATGTAAAATGTTGGGTATGTCGATCGGGACATTTCTCACAGGAAATGTACATCACAATTTATCACTTTGAAAAATTTTACATAAGTTTGATATTGTTTTTTAATGTTTGGGGGGACAATAGAATACTTTGTGAAAGATTAACAAAAATTTCTCTAATTGACTAAAACTATACTTGGGCTCAACGTGTGTGTGTGTGCTTACTGCTATTTATGCATGATGGTGATGCAGTGCACTCTCGTTTTAACAAAATTTTGTTATAACAAAGTAATTTTTCTGGTCCCAAGTATCGGAATTTCTGTGTATCTTCTTGTTCTTGCAACCCTGATATAAAAAAATTGTGTTAGTTTTTCTGGTCCTGAGCAGTTTGTTATAACAAGAGTCTACTGTATCGACTATGATAGGCTACCAGAGGAACCCTCAAATTGCCAACTAATTAACCATTATTTTGAGGAGCTCCTCATATTATCTAGTTGCCTATTTTGTGGGTATGTGAAAACTTTGAAGTCTCAAAATGGATTGACATATAACACACACACACACACACACACACACACGTGTGCACGCACAAACACACACACACGCACATATTTAAAACTGTAACTGAGGAGATTTATTAGTTTATAGCTCTTTCATGTTTGTTTTTCAAAATTTTGTTAAATTTACTGTTTAACCTGAAAAATTACTAAATTTGAAAATGTATGTCCAGTATATGTAGCTACTCTCTACAGATTTTCACTTATAAGAGATCTGCATACACAAGAACTGGGATAGATTGTTGACCACATACACCAGTTTGTACCAACACGCAGACACACGCACACATCCCCGAATTTGAAAATATGGATAAACCAGACCACCCCTACCCTGTACAGGCCGTAGAGGGCATCATTCTGGCTAGGTATGGGAAACCACGGAGCTCCGGGGTTCTGTGTGTTAGGTGAAACAAATCATATTTACCTCTGTGTTTGCCGGTCAACACAAGTGCACACACGTCCAAATGCAAACACGCCCCACAAATTACACATTGCATATTGCTCCCGAGGTGACATGATTTTGTATTTCAATTTTTGGTGAAAATGTGGTTTTTATGTATTCCTGTAGCTAGGAAGGCAAACTGTTATATCCAAAATCTGACATTTCAAATCTGAAAGCCACTGTTGCCAGGTAAAACAACGGCTATCCTGTTTGCTACAGTGCACTCCCATTATAATGAATATGGTTACAGGCGACTCCCGCTTAACGAAGTCCTCGAACTGGCAGTTTTCTTCCGTTGTATCGAAATTTCGCTACAACCAAACAGTGAAAGTATATGAAGATATATAGATAATAATTTTGGGACCTGAATTTCTACTTCGTTGTTACAGGAATTTCGTTGTAACCATGTTCGTTACAACGGGAGTGCACTGTATAACAAAATTCCTGTTACAATGAAGTAAAATTGCAGGTCCCAAAATTATTAGTTGTATATCTTGTATGTACATATACTGTTTGGTTATAACGAAATTTCAATACAATGAAAGAAAACTGCCAGTCCCCCGAGGTCTTCGTTATAATGGGAGTCGCCTATATATCTCTTATATACTTTCATGGTTTGGTTATAATGAATTTTCTTTTCAACGAGAGAAAACTGCCGGTCCCCAGAGGTCTTCGTTATAACGGAAGTCGCCTGTACACTATTGTGTTACAGCAGCTATGTTTTGGGGCTCTCCTGAACATAAACATTTTCTCTCTGATATAAGGTCAAGTCACCCAGGGACGTGTGTTTGTGTATGTGTGTGTGTGTGTGTGTGTGTGTGTGTGTGTGTGTGTGTGTGTGTGTGTGTGTGTGTGTGTGTGTGTGTGTGTGTGTGTGTGTGTGTGTGTGTGTGTGTGTGTGTGTGTGTGTGTGTGTGTGTGTGTGTGTGTGTGTGAGTGTGCAGGAGGTACATGTACATTGTGGGTGTATGTTTAAGTATGAGGTTACATTGTGGGCTTATTTCGGCATTGTGGGGGTGCCCCCAGAATGAAACATTTTAAAACGGTTCAAAACAACACAGCGGGCGTGCTAAAGTGAACCGTTTTTTTACTCCATTAATTCTTTTGTGTGTTGTGTGTCTATTGTATGTTGTGGACGTACAGGAGGTACATTGTGGGTGTATGTTTAAGTATGAGGTTACATTGTGGGCGTATTTCAGCATTGTGGGGGTTAAAATCATGCACTCACAATGTGTTTTTATACCTATTATGGAACACCCACACTGCACATACAGAACACCCCCACAATGTAGCTCTTGTCGGTGTGTGTGTGTGTGTTTGTGCAAGTTTGTGCCTGTGTATCTGTGTATCTGTGTGTCTACATGTGTCAGTGTTTGGGTGTCTGTGCATGTCTGTGTGTCTGCATGCATCTGTAGGAGCAAGTACATAAATTTTAAACTGTAGTTCATCTTCAAAGCATGTTATGCTATTGCGCCTCTTCGAAACTAATGGAGTGAAAAATGTGTATATATACAGTTTGTATTAAAAAACATAGACACTTAGGAAAACTAGAGCAATTCGGCTGCGCGCAGCCGATGGGTATGCCTCCGCATCCCCGTCCAATTCCAAACTTTGAATGTACAGGGCATTGTAACCTTTGACCGTTCAACTCTGAAATTTCATTTATGCCCCATAAAACATACTTCAACCAAATTACATCAATATCCGACAGGGTTGGCCGGTAAATACCGTGCGGTAAATACCGGGTGGTAAATACCGGTATTTACCGGTAAATACCGCCTTGCTATTTTTGACAAACACGGGAAATACTGGGAAATACTGGGAAATACTGGGAAATACTATTAAAAAGATATTTCTTGAAGGATAATAACTCAAAAATGTAGAGATTGTTGTTTAGTGAGTGTGATTCAACACAAAATACAACAAAAAACTAACTTAAGTGATGGTAGGGAACAAGGAACTCATTATGATTGGTGGGACTAATTTTCTACACAGCCAAATCAATACTAAAAGTATGGAAATGTTTAAATTACCTGCTTTTATTTTAGATTTTTTTTCTCCAATCATTTCAGTGTGCAAATATCTGAATTGTTCCATAAATCCAAAACACTTAAAATAGGACATCCCATTTACAGATGTTGATTTTGACCCTGTCTATTCAACAAGATGAGGGCTGCACTGCACAATATCACGCCTCAATAATGTACAGTATAATACTGTATGTATTGGACAGTATGTGAAATAACACTGAATTAAATTATCAAAATTGAAAAGAAGTTTTTCGGAGTCTTTTCATCTGAAATTTATCAGTTCAAGATGGTTTTGTGGAAGAAGAGCCCAAATGAACTGCATTACGGCCTTCTTAGTTGACCTTACTGTACAACTTCAAGATTACACGGCTAGGTATTGCCCACGTATTTCCCAGTATTTCCCAGTATTTCCCGCCTGGGTGGGAAATACAGGTATTTCCCGGGAAATTGCCAACCCTGATATCCGATAAGCTGTTCTCAAGTTATCGTGGTAAAGATATTAAGTATGGGTCCTCGTGACCTATGACCTTTGACCGTTAAACCCCCAAATATGCTCAGTTCATTGGTACCTTATAACACTTACATGTACTTCACCCCAGTTACATCAATATCCGATAAGCCGTTCTCATGTTATCGTGGTAAAGACACAAAGTACGGAGCTTGTGACCTTCGACCTTTGACCTTTTAACCCTGAAATCTGATTATTTCATCAGCACCTTATAATACATACTTCACCAAAGTAACATCAAAATCGACCATCCATTCTTAAGTTAACATGGTAATGAAACAATTAGACATCTATCAGGCCTCGTGACCTTTGACCTTTCAGCTCCAAAATCTAATCAGTTCATTGGTGCCTCATAATACATACTTCACCCAAGTTACATAACAATCCGACCAGCCGCTCTCAAGTAATCGCGGTAACGAGCCAAAATCAGACATATTTAAGGCCCGGTGACCTTTGACCTTTTATGTCCAAAATCTAATCAGTTTATTGGTGCCTTATAATACATACTTCAATCAAGTTACATGACAATCCGACCAGCCGCTCGTAAGTTATCGCGGTAACGAGCCCAAATCCGACATATTTTAGGCCCGGTGACCTTTGACCTTTTGACCTTTGAACTCCAAAATCTAATCAGTTCATTGGTGGCTCATAATACATACTTCACCCAAGTTACATGAAAATTCAACTAACCGTTCTCAAGTTATCGTGGTAACAAGCCAAAATCAGACATATTTTAGGCCCGGTGACCTTTGACCTTTTGACCTTTCATGTCCAAAATCTAATCAGTTTATTGGTGCCTTATAATACATACTTCCATCAAGTTACATGACAATCCGACCAGCCGCTCTCAAGTTATCGCGGTAACGAGCCCAAATCCGACATATTTTAGGCCCGGTGACCTTTGACCTTTGAACTCCAAAATCTAATCAGTTCATTGGTGGCTCATAATACATACTTCACCCAAGTTACATGAAAATTCAACTGGCCGTTCTCAAGTTATCATGGTAACAAGCCCAAATCAGACATATTTTAGGCCCGGTGACCTTTGACCTTTGACCTTTCAGCTCCAAAATCTAATCAGTTCGTTGGTGGCTCATAGTACATACTTGGTCCTAGTTACATCAAAATCCGATCAGGGGTTCTCAAGTTATCGCGGTAACGAGATCCGGTAACGGACAGACAGACGGCCGGACGGCCGGACGCACGGACGGACAACCCGAAAACATGATGCCTCCGGCAACTTCGTTGCGGAGGCATGAAAATAATTACACAAAAATTTCATGATCTAGAGATTATTTTTTTGAATTAATATTTTACCTTGGACCTAACCTATCTGAGACACTATTGGTATTGAAAGTATTTCACACTTGAGTGAGCACAACCCACTTTGTGCAATCAGCCAAAAATGCATTTGCGCACAGAATTGTGTTCTCACAGTCAGTGTTTAACGACTCGTAGACTGGTGCTGCAGAAGCTCTCAACTGATGTGCACAAGTACAGTATTCATTCCTCAGCATGCTCAGAGAAGAGGTAATATCAATTCTGTGACAGAAAGACAAAAATGAAGCAATGATTCAGATATACCCCCTAAAAAAGAAGAAAATGTTGTTTGCAAGATGAACTGTGAATTGAAAAAAATATGGCATTTTCTTCTTTTGGAGGGAGGGGGTGGGTTGTATTTGAATCACTGCTTCATTTTTGTCTCTCTTGTCACAGAATTGATATTTAGCTCTTCTCTGATTAAATACTTGTGCACATCAATTGAGAGCTTCTGAAGCATCGGTCTGCAAGGCATTAAACATTGACTATGAGAACACAATTCTGTGTGCAAATGCATTTCTGGCCTACTGCACAAAAGTGGGTTCTGCTCACTCGTGCATGAAATACTTTCAAAACCAAGTGTCATCAGATCCAAGGTAAAATATTTATATCAAAAAATAATCTCAATATCATGAAAAAAAAATTGATAATTTTTTTTTCTATATGTCTACTTTTTTTTGATACAAACTGTATACAGCGTATGCAAGATTTCCTCACATCTGGCATGCTGTCATTCATCGTAAACTGAGGAAACAAACTTGTGCAAAACAACTACAATTGGAAATGTAATATTTATTTGCCCTGCACGGCTGCAATATACACATGTATGAACAAAATTTTAGTTAACAACAGGCAACACTGGATTGCCAATTTAAATACAGTATGTGTCAAGGTGATTTAATTTTCAGTTAAATCATCTCCAATGTAAGAAAAAAAAATAATTGTTTTCAACATTAATCAATTAAAATATACTTCATCATTACATGTATGCTTTGAAATACATAACTATAGTTCTGATATTTCAGTTTTATTTTGATTTGAAAAACTATCACTTGATCACATCATTGCCTTGGAACAGAGAAGTGCTTTGGGATTCACATTGAACCAATGACACTCAAAAGAAATAATCCCAAAGTGGGGCAAACTGCCCAAATTTACACATTTTACAAGTGGAAATTAACTTCGGCAGCAGCCATTTTCTATTACTGATAAATACAGTGCACTCTCGTTATAAAGAACACTGATATAACAAAATTTCATTAAAAAGAAATGAAATCTGTGGTCCCATATCTTGGATTTCCTTTGTATTCTATTGTTTTTACAACCCTGATATAAAGAAATTTCATTATAAAGAAACAATTTCATGGGTTCAAAGGTCTTCTTTATAACAAGAGTGCACTGTACAGTCAAAATTATTCAGGTGTCATACATGTACACAACTGTCCAAGCACCAATAACATCCCATAAACTTTCCTTAGAGTTCTTTTTTCTGAGGACTATGGCAGGGCTCGACACTAGCACTTGCCCGCTTGCCCAAGGCAGGTAAAATTTCATGTCGGGCAAGTAAAAACTCAAAATGTTTAAATTTACTTGTCCAATTGGGCAAGTAAAATTTTGATCCTCAAATGAAAAAAAAATGTCCAAAATCTTACCAATAGTGAACAAAATATGTGTGAAATAGATTGTTCAGCTAATTCCATCATCATTTTTTCATTAAACTTCATTTCATGACTCTTAAAATTCAGAAAGCACACCTTTTGCAATCCCCAGAATTAAAATAACAAACTTCCAATGCTATTTAAAGGTCTTGGTGGTTAACATTAGTGAGAAATAATTGTTAATGCTTTTCAATACTGTTTATTTTTGGGCTAGTAAATTTGTTATTCAGGGCAAGCAGACAAAAAAGTTAGTGTTGAGCCCTGACTATGGGGTGGATAACAGAATGCATGTTTACAATCTGAAGGGTTTATAATCCAGATATCTCATTCATTGTTTAGCATGTTAAATTACCCATTTCTTTCAACTATTATTTAACTAGATACAAGTCAAATGCACAATTCTCTTGTTATCAAAATACGCTGTACAACAAAATCAAAATCAACATTTTTATGTACTTATACATGTAGTGCACATACAAAGTATACACTTGAGAAAAACCAAACACTGTGCTTCATACTCTTTACAGATACATTCCATTTAAAGTTATTTATACAAACTGTTCAATACTGTACTGATATTTTCTTCTATTGCCCCATAACACCACTTGACTTCAAACTGCCTTTTCTAGCTCTCTCACAAACAAAATTGGAACATTAGGCCTAAAAAAAATCATGTTGCCCTCAATGCGAAGAAACAGGGTCGCGATTTTTTTTTTTAAAGCAGACCCAAAATATACAAACTCACCGTTTGGGGGAGAAAATATCCGATTTGAGTGAAGAATTAACTAAAATTCCTATTCAATGGCTTAAAAAAGCACTTTTATATACATGTATGCATTTTGCCCATTTGAAAGACCCATAAAATACATCGGGAAATTCAACTCTCACACAGTTTCGTCCCACATACACTTGCACAGTACAGTACGTACATGTGTATTGGCTACCTCCGGGTTTTGCTGTCATAAAAAAAAATTAAATTAAAAAAATAATAAAAATCGACCGAACAACCCAATTTTCAAAATTTCCCACTTGAGGGCAACATAACTTTTTTTTAGCCCTTACTTTGAAGCATGCAGTTGTTGTTGTTTGTTCTTTATAAAGAGCTAGTATATTTTGGTGGGGGTATATCACAAACGGCTAATTACACTTAACCCTGTACATGTAGAACTTGTATAGATTTGAGCTGTAGGGAAAATGGCTTTGACCTGGAGTAGAAAGGGGGGGGGGGGTCGCTAAAAAGAATAGACAAGGGGAGTTGTAGAGACCTACTTATACAAGGGCGTAGGCTGGTTTGGGCATGGGGAGGTGGAACGGGAGGTGCATATTTTAGGGATGGAGCTAAAGTTAGAAAATCAGACGTTGAAAGCCAGGGGCAGAAAATTCCCTCTGCTTCAGCGAGGGAGGGGGTGTAAAGTGAACCCCCACCTAACACCCTGTTGTTTGTTTATGTTTTGTTTTTCTTTCTTCTAATTTTGTTATTCTTACTTTTCTTTACTTTCTTTTCTTTTTCTTTTGCTATCAGGGGAGACTCCTATGGCTCTGTTGTGTGTGTGTTGTGGGAGGGGGGGCGGAGTGGCACTGTGCACGCCAGGCAACCCCCCCCCAGCCTACACCCTTGTTATATAGTGATTCAAGCTTATGGCCAAAGACACTTCAGGAACCCCTGTTATTATGAGGCTGCCGTTATAAAGAGGTCGGATATAACAAAACCCTCTTATAACAAGGTGGTTTTGCAGCTCCAAACTCTTTACATTTCATTGTTTTTGTACCCTGATATAGTGAGAAACATAATTTAACAAGGTAATTGCCATGGTTTTTAGGTCCTTGTTATAACGAGGTTCCCGTTTTAACATTGTGGAGGTTCAATTTTAAAAAATGGCAAACTTTGATATATGAACTACATGATAATGTGAATTATACATCGGGCCAACTCTAATTGTCATACAAGTCTAACGTGGAAAACGGACACATATGTCGTAAAACTGGGTATTCATAGAATTTCACTCTTTTAAAGCACCAAATGATCAAACATGAAGTTCAATTTTATCAGAGCTTTATTTTTTTAGGCTTTATTAGAGACTAGGGCTGGATCTTGGTATTTTTTGTACTTGCCAGTTGGGCAAGTACTTTGGTGAAAGGAAATTTACGTGCCCAAATTTAATGCAACAACTCAACATCTACCCAAATTTTACCCGCCAGCCGGTCAGGTTACTTTAAATTTTTACCCGCCCGACTCCAAAATCACCCGCCATGGGCCAGCGGGCAGATGCTAATGTCCAGCCCTGTCAGAGACACTCATAGCATGGTGGATTGGAACATTGTAAAGCTATGCCTTTAACAGAACTACACTTCACCTGCTGCCAATGTCAACCTCAGTGTATGTAAGTTATCTAAGATATGCTTTGCAATCATAAAACTGTTCAGCTGTGGAACCTCGTTATAGCGAGGACTTAAAACCATGACCATTACCTTGTTATACAGTATCAGGTTTCTCACTATATTAGGGGTACAAAAACAAAGAAATATAAAGAGTTGGGACCTGCAAAATCACCTTGTTATAATAGGAATTTGTTATATCCGACCTCTTTATATACAGGTTTCAAGTTCTAGAGCTCTGCATTTCCTTCATTACTTGTACATGTACTCTTTAATAGCAGTTTTTTCACATTTTTCATACCTAGCATGAAGAAATTATCCTAGGTCTCAAATATCTCACAAGTAATTAGCTAATAATGCAAATTAGTAAATAACATAGTATTCAAACAAATTTACAGGGGTTGAGGCTGGTCCGCGTCTTGGTTGAGAGTTAGCATTATACTTGAACCAGAACATCCCCATGTTTTTCTGAAGATAACCCTTGTATCTGAGTCTTTGAGACCACAGGTTATGAGACCAAGGCTGTTGCAAAACACATTTCCCTATGGTTTGTACAGGTGACTCAGACTAAGACCAAAGCCATCAGAAATTGGTCTCCAGGCCAGCCTCAAATACAAAACTGATAACCAATGAGATTAGGTTGAGTAAAACCTGGAAAATTTCAAAAAGTTTTACTTGATTAAATAATAAGAAAAAATATATTATTTCTAACCTTTTCATCAAATGTTGAACATAAATTAGTGTCTGAAAAAACCTGACTAATTGGTTTTTTTTTAAACTGAATCTACATGTAATGTACTTGTTCCATGATACATTTCTGCCATACAACTCAATTGTCAAATTGCTAAAGTTTGAAATACAATCTAATGAAATAAATGAATATCATCACGGTTTTTGCTATAAATAACTGCGCAGACACTTAAATTCATGATTTGCATGCATTTGCATTTGCATAATGTAATCAATGTATTGTGGGTTATCACAAGTTCACAACAAAACTGTTTATTAGTTTTATGTTAATTAACGTCAAACCAATTAATACCATTATTGCGATACAAATGGACATCTCCACTGGAATTCCTGCCTGACTTATAAAATTGTCCATAATTATGTAAACAACAATAACCACCTGATTTAAATTCGCTTTTGATCAAAAATAATTTTGAGTAATATGGTTGCCACGGCCCAGCAATATGCAGCTTTTCTGTTTGTAGATGGGTAGATGCAGAGCTATGATGTAGTATTAGCCCCTTCAGTACTACTGCAATAAAACTCTGTTCACTTTGCATGTAAAAATTGAGTAAGTCACTGAGAAGGGGATTTATAGAGCAAAGGTGCTGCATTTGAAACAACATCTTTTGAAGTTTTAAATAATATTGTTATAAAATAATTTCATTAAAATGCATTTTCCTACTCTCGCATTTGTAACAGATGAACAATTGCATGTTACTTGTATCACATTAATTATATCAACCTACAGTACATATTCTAACATTAGTTTAACCGGGCTGCAACTCTCACATTGATCGTGAGACTTGCGCATTTTGGCCCTTTCTTATGCCAAAATTTGTGCGATTTTCCATACATTTCAATTGATCTCACACATTTGGACCTCTCACTTATATCATTGGCCATGGGGAGTCTCACACCAACAGATCAATTGAGCATTGGAACTCTAGTTTACAACTACTTGACAACTCGTGATGGCGTTGTAAATTAATGACAGTTCGCAGCGAAGATCCAGGATTATTTATTTACTTAATTTATTTTTATTTATTATTGTATTTTTCTTTCTTCTTTGTTTTATTTATTTATTTATTTTATTATTTATTTTAGTTTATTTTTTTATTTTATTTATTATTTTTTTTATTATTTATTTTTTTTTGGGGGGGGGGGGGGGAGGGGAGGAGGAGGCCATAAGTAAGACCTGTGATGCATTTTGAGCTGACGAGTGGTCTAGTTTTTTTTTTTTTTTTGGAGGGGGGTCCCCCCCCCCCCCCGCCCTTTCAGCAGTATTGGTGACTGGGGGGGGGTGGGGCAGAAGTCAATTTGGCCTCTCCATGGATCTGCTTCTGGTTTCATAGATGCATATTCATTTCAGAACCACAATAGTTACAAAGAAGCTTTTGAACTGTCATTACATTACAGTTCTAGTACATATTTGCAGAATAGCATACCTAGCTATCAGTTGACTTTTTCGAGCTGATGAAAGCCATACCATGGCTTCGCTTATGAACAGTCAATGTTCTTGACGCTGTCAAACACTGCAAGACACTGTACACTCATACTTGCCCTCTGATTAGTGCCGCGATTTTCTTTTCAGGCGATTCAGAACATGTCTCCTCTGTTTTTCTGTTCCTTCATTTCCTCTCTGCTTGTGAGATCACCTCTTGTCTCAGCTTTCAAACTGAGCCAATCTTTGATCTTGTGCTTGGATAACATGTGTTTCCTTAGGGAGTCTGCCACAGTGAAGCAAAGCCCACACTGGTGACACTGGCTTGGTTGGCCTCGGGCCTTGTGCCCCGCGATGTGTTTCTCAAACTCCATTCGGTCGGAACTCTTGTGCTGGCAGGAGGCACACACAAGTTGGTGAAGCGTTCCACTTTGATTGGCTCCTCTGGTTTCTTTGGCACCTGAACAGTTGTAGGTTGTGGTGATTTGCCGGCTAATGATTATGAATGTTTTGCTGCTGCTGGTGGGAACTTCAGCTGGGTTGGACTGCGATTTCGCTCCACTGTTCGTATCTTGCTTGGCATGCATTTCAAGCATGTGCGTTTGGAGGTTGCCGAACCATCATTCGGGGAATCGTAGACCGCATACACCACAGATGAATATTTTGACGTCTCTTTCGAATGCCACTTGGACCTTTTTGACGGGTTGGTAGTCTGTCAGCTAATGGACGTTTGACGGTCACAGGCTTACTGACAGCTTGTCCTATCAGACACATTTTACGGATGATGCATGAGCAGGCCAATGTGTGAGAAGCCTCTCAGAACACAAGTCACAACTAAGAATAAGCTATTTCACCATTTCCATGCGCTTCTCGGATGTGTTGATTTACGTACTGCAAATGCCCTGTCAAATGGTTTGTTGCATGTGGGGCAAACATACACAAATTTCTCTATTTTAATTAGTCTCCTTACAGTGGACATCTAAGTGATTATCCAGTGTGTTGCGTGTAGAACTAGACACTCTTGCACAAGGGACACTTGTACAAGAAGTCCATAGCCAGCCGTGCCTGACTTGTGCACTTGCAACGAGTGTGTCACGGCAGTCTGTTTGTTCCGGAAATGCCAACTGCACAGTGAACACTTGTAAACAGCTCCTGAATGAACAGAATTAAATGCTTCTTGTAGGACTGCAATGATGTTGCAAACTTGCGACAAATGGACAATTTGACAAGGGCCGCGACTCCAATGCAGGCAATTTTGGGCATTCTGGTGAGGAACAGCGCGTCCACTGATGGGAGGCGGACACCACATTCAGGGCAGGAGAACCAGGATTCACTGTTCTCTGCGTATCATCTCAGGATCGCCAGCTGACAGGAGTTGGTCAACGTCATTACACTGGTTACAGTGCACCATGGTTGAACTGATGCACTTTCAGATGGTTGATCAGAAAGATAGCAGGTTCAAAACAAACAAGACACGGCTTGGCACTGCCAGTCTGTCCAGGACCCTTTGCTGCAGTGGGGAAGCCTTTTACCTGCAGCGAAACCGACACCAGTTTCTAGCATTTCCACCAACTGTTGAAGAAAGACAGTAGGAATACTTAGTGACACCGGTCTCCTGACTGGTGGTGACAGAACAACAAGTGCTTGAAGGGAGGGCTACAGATGTGGCTGTTGTGTCTCTTGCATTTACACCAACTTTATTTGTTTCATCAGTCACCTTTTGTCCCACTTCCACGTTGCTTGGCACGTCAGCTTTGTGAACATTTTATAGGACTCTGATGAATTGATAGGAGCGATAAGTGCTTCCTTCTTGATGATTATCCATATCAGATTCCTTGAGATTCTTTGTGTTCTCAAGATGTGCCAGAAAACTGCACTTATTATAGAGAAAATCAGCTTCCTTTTACGGTGCACCACACACACAGGGAAACAAATCAAAGAGTCTTGCGTCCATAGTGCATGTCCAGACTGGCACTGAACAAAAATGTATCACCACACTCAAGGCAAGGAAACACATCTTTACTCATGTTCAGCGCAGACATCTGCTCCTCAGTCAGTTATTGGACACTTATAGGTGGGAATAGGATTCCTGCTACACAGCAGGTCAACGTTTCTTCTCTTCCAATTCCCGCAACTCCCTCTGACGATCAAGAGTAGGCATTGAACTCATCCACAGACTTCAGGCTGAGTGGGCCATTCCTTGGGTCGGTGGCTGTCGCACCTGCAATCGTACTATTTCTCTTCCCTACAGTTGGTCTAGCCGGAGACGGGCTTCCTGCGGCAGGTGACATCACAGGTGCAGTCAATGCAGAAACGAGTGGACTATCCATTTTAAACCCGGACTTACCTCCAGTACTGGAATCTGAAGCTACAGTTTGAGTCACGCCTAAATTGGCCACACTGTTAGTCTGGTAGGCACTTACATGTATTACCACCTTCTCTGCAACAGGTGGAGATGGCTCTGGAAGAATGGAGTCAGAAAAAGAGCTGGTTTGAATACTGCCAGTTACAGCCACAGTTGAAGCATTGGTAGCACTTGAAACTTCACTGGAGATGCCACCCTCTGGCACAACAGGAGTTGATGAACGTCCATTTGCGTCCGTGTCACCAACCTGTTCTTCGTCATCCACTGATGTTGGGGATTTTTCATCCCTCGTTTGCTGCACATCAATCTCATCTTTGGCTTCAACGATGCCAGAAGCAGTCGTTATTTCTGCACAATTACAAAAATAAATCAACATAGTAAGGGTAATGATTAGCACTACATAAAGCTAGGTTTCTAGGAAAGTCCCATTAAAGGGTGGTATCAACAGTGTGGATTTCAAAAACAAGAGGTATCGTGAGCAGAGTTGGTGGATTTAGATTAAGAGATTTAAATTGTTGATTTAACTCTTGATTTATTGCATTGCTATCCTCTTACTAAGCAGGTTCTTGCTATACCCCTGCTCATTATAACAGGGTTTGCCTGTATGTTTCAACTCATATTCTTGAGGCATGTTTAACTTTTCCCAACTATGTCACTGCCCTATAAGGTGGTATACATCAAAGGATTACAGTAGAGCTATAAAATTATCTTGGGACCTAACAAAATAAAAAAAATTAATTACACTTTTTTAATGGCACCAACACAAAATATTTCCTAAAACCTTTGCTACGGTCTTCTTTTATCTTTATGATATTTTATGGAGTAGGTTAGTCCATCATGACTCCACACAATATCACAGAGCATCAATTAATTTCTTACTATTTTGTGATACCTGCTGACTGAATAATATTGTGTGTACATGTAGTCATCACTTGTTATCTAATCCTTAACAAAAGAAATTAACATTAATATATAAAGTACATAATATATAAACAATATAAATTAAGCAAATATAAAAGATATTAAATCGGTCCACTTTCCTTTATTTTCTATTGTTCTCGACCACTCACAGGTCAATTTTCTCTAAGTCCAAGATTTTTTCTCAGTCCCAATGGATTTGATTTGTGTAGAGTTAACTGTAGGCCTATACATCTTTTACATGAAAACCACCGATACCTGGACTGAAGTGTAAAACAATGTGAACATGATTGTCTGATTGCTACGGCTAACGTATACTGACACTTTATAACATCATGACACACTAACCTTCTTCTTCGTCTTGAGAGTCATCAACTACTGTAGTGTCTTCTGTTTCCAACACGGGTTCATCATCCATTTCATCTTCTCCTTTGGTCTCCATGGCAACCTCCTCACTTGGGGACGATGCCCCTGGAGTCACATCACATGTCGGTGACGGCAACACCACCTCAGGAATGTCGAAGGCAGCCAGGAGTTCTCCTATTGAGCTCGAACTGTCGTCATTCTCCATCATTTTGGTTGATTACATGTAGCTGACCTGGATCACCAACACACACACACACACACACACACACACACAAAGATGAGAAAGAGTTGGTTTGGTCAATTACTTAGTTTTGAAGACACTTCTGTAACATTGTGGAAAACCCATACAAAGAATTGTCAAACTTTGCTATCTGAGTCTGACATATCTGAAAAGTGTTTGAATGGACAAATAAACACCCTAGTCTAACACAGAAGTTCAGACAGTTATGCTGTCATTTGTAAAATATGTACAGATAAAAATTTACACATGAATTATTCTCGGCCAATGGAAATTCTGCAACACAGCAGTCTAGGGGAAAACTGGAAATGGAATGGTCTCTCAATGATTTTTACTGTTTTAAAGCAATTAATGATCATTTTGAACTGTAATTTTTTTCAGTGCTTCATTTTTAGACTTTATCAAAGAACCTATTGGGAAATCATGTAGCTCACATTTTGTAAGTATGGAAATTTTGATATACCATACCTTTAAGCCAAGGTATGCTTTTGGTAAATGGTAAAAACTGGAATTCTTTGCAATTATATTTTTAGATACACCTATATGATGTATTAATGCCCTGAAAATTGCTGCTCTGAAACCCTCCAATTTTTTAATTACTCAAAATGTAAGATGTCGGGGGGTGGGGACCCCCGACACTTCCGAAGTTTCAATATAAATGTATGCATTAATTTCAACATCAGAATTTGTCACTATAAACTATTTTCAGTACATGTAGGTCTGATGTTGTTTTCTGACGTCTCAGGTGTCAATAGAATACTTTGTGAAAGACTGACAAAAATTTTGTCTGATCGACCAAGATTATACTTGTGCTTTTAAGTATAATCCAACCCACTAAAAACATAATATATTCTTATATTGTCTACATGTATGTGTTCTTGTAATTTGAACTGTTCATAAAAATTGAACTGATGTTAAAGGCATCCCAGGCAGAGTGTCTCATTTGCATGCCAAAAAATTAACATGGTGTAAATACGTGGTATGGAAGAAAATACCATCTACATGGGTCATGTAAGTACCTTTAGCAAAGAGGCCCGGGGGGGCCAGTGTCATT
>JZLH01S0175518.1:32665-45187 GCA_001188425.1 Eucidaris tribuloides | reverse complement strand
CTCCCTCCTCCTCCTCCTCCTCCTCCTCCCTCCTCCTCCTCCTCCTTCTCCCCTCCTCCTCCTCCTCCTCCACCACTTCCTTCTCCTCTTCGTCATCTTTCTTCTTCTTCTCCTCCTTCTCGTCCTCCTCGTCTGTTAGCTCCTCGCCCTCCTCCTCTTCCTTTCCATAAATGAGGTGAAGGCCTTGACCAGGCGATTTCAAAATAGTTCTTTACACAGAAACATATTTGTGTATACATTTATAGTATGTTTCATGCAGTACGAAATTAAAAACAAAGCAAAATACAACGGTAGCAAACGTGCAGACATAATCCAGGAAGGTAAAAATTATCAAAGTATAATCTTCATCTTTGAAATTTACTTTAGACCTAGTTTTTAAAACGACCCAAAATACTTACTCGCTTTGACAAGTTCCTGCCTATATCTCAACACACCAGACGAGCTCCTAGCTTCGCAGAAGTATGCACCGAAATCCTCCAACCGGGGTATCATCTAAAACATGATAACATAATAAAATGGTTGTTAGACAGGGGCGGCAACAGATGGGGGACAGGGAGACCCCCCCCCCACCCACAACCACCACCACTTCAAAAACACCAAATTTGGAATTATTATTATTATTATTATTAATATTACTAATGCTGCTCTGCACGTAGAAGAGAAATGGGGAGCTTGTGGAAACTGTGGTAATACTAATAATTGCACTGCCCCTGGGAAAGCAGGGTTACTCACTGAAGAGGGTTCCCTGGGAAAATAAGACGTTGTTGTTATAATCATTTTATGTAACAGACTACAGTCCACTAATTCTTCAATTCTTAATTCAATTACAGCTTTATATTAACGCAAGCGGTGAAGAAGACCGTAGGCCTATCGCGGCGAGGGCTTTCCGCGTTGCAGACATACAGCGCGAAACGTTAAGGGGGCATTTGAACCCCGCACCAACCCCCCCCCCCCGGGCCTAGTTAGGGTTAATACGTGACCTCAAAGTGTATGTATGATATCGCAAATTGTTATTCTTACCACCACTGTTGAAGTTCCAGGCTCGGTATTTTGTAGAAAGTCAATGTTGTCTGTTTCATTCAGTCTCCATTGGTTTTTGTACCAAGTTATAGTCGGGACGGGATAACCGAAGAAAGAACAGGTGAGATTGGTCGGGTTGCCTTCCCATGATACCGTCCGAGCCGGGGTTCTCGATCGATCTATCAATGGTGCGTCTGTAGAAGGAGATGACGATAGAACGAAAATATGGTAATTGTTTTTCCTTAATTATCCGAGAGAAATTTCTATTTTTGCCATTCAACCGATAGCGTGTTCTTTTTTGTGCAAGACAACACTTACAGGGGCGTAGGCTGGGGGTGCACTGGGTGCACGTGCACCCCCCCCCCCCCCGCAGAGCCATAGGAGTTCCACCCTAATAGCAAAAAAGGAAATTTGCACCACCTTTTTTTGCTTTCAACGCCTGATTTTCTCAACTTTAGTTCCACTTCCCTAAGATGTGCACCTCCCTGTTCCACCTCCCCGAGATGTGCACCTCCCCATGCCCAAACTAGCCTACGCCCTTGACTTACACCGTCAATCTTCACTTTGTAGTTTTCATGTTAGAGCCAATTTCGTAATGCAATGCATTTTAACATTTCTCGTGGTAAGGGGGTAAAGACGTGTCCCCTCATAGAGATTACAAGTAAACTGGTGCGTGTATATCAAATTTAAATTGGTTCCAAAAAATGAACCTTAAATGAAAAGCAGCTAACCACAATGGATAATTTTGGTCCCATTGTACTCGCAAAAGAATAGTCTGTCAGATGAACTAGATGAAAATGATCAGTTACTAGTATTTTGGAAAACAGAAATAAATTTCGTTCCTTTCTTTTTGGGCCACATGGTGAAATGAAACCGTTCACATCGTTGCTTGAATCGATGCAATAGATGATGACTCATATTGCCGGTTGAAGATGAGAAGAGCATTTTCTGTAAAATGTTGAAAGGAAAAGGGCGCTAATGCCATAGAGTTTGCACAGTGTGAACGACCCTCTTTCTTCTCAACGGTTAAGAGTTAATACCCTTATCATTCTCAACCAGGGCCGGCGACACAGGGAAAAGGGGGCGTCCCCCTGAAATTTTCAAATATGAAAATCCGGGGGTTTTCGCAGTGTCATTCATGATTTTTTTTAAAAACATTTTTGCCACCTTCAATCCAAAGATTTTACCCTGGCGCCGCCCCTATTCTCAACTAAAGACATCTCGATCTACATTCATGACAGAAACTTGTTTTATTAATTGCAACGAACGAACAGATCAGGGGTGTCTCAAAGATTTTTTTACTGGGTGAGTCGTGATCATATTTTTCGGACCATTTCACAATAAAACAGAAGCATGATGTGATTAAAATGTACCTTAACAATGCTCTTTCATGAATATCAGAGTGAAAAGACCCTCGATAAAAAAAAAAGTCTTTGGGGAAAATGTGGACCTTTTGTTTGTTTGTTTGTTTGTTTGTTTGTTTGTTTGTTTGTTTGTTTGTTTGTTTGGGGTCGTATGACCCTCCCGACCCCCCTACCCCCCCCCCTCCCCTTGCATACATCCATGCGGATTTGTTGCTTACAGTTAACAAACAAGAAGTGATCAACGTAGACATCCCCCGCGTCACTCTCGGCGTAGCACGTCCACGGTCCTTCGTGGCTCCGTTGGAGGTTGATAATGGTGAGGGTCTTCGCCCCGGTCTGGCTGTTCTCGGTGATCGTAACCCGACTATCATCCTGAGAGGGTGAGATTGATGCAGTAAATCGTTAAGTCTCCCACATCTCCGTCCCATTATAAATACATTTGCCTTTTCACCCCTTTATTTCTATCATTGTCATGTCGAAATATCAATTTTGTTACGTTTTTTTTAATATCGTAAATATTAGCTTGATATACTTATTTACGTGATTACATTTATATTTGTCTGATGTTTATTAAATAGGCCTAATAATAATAATTTTACTTCCTAATGACCAAAATGAAAGTTTATGGGCTATTAAGGGCTATTTAGTATCAGTTGCAGTTATATTTTATATTCTATGACAAACATATATGTCATTTGAAAGTGTGCGGTCTTTCTTATTCTTTCTGTTATATTGTATTTGTTTTACATGCTTTCTTGTTGATGCAGGCCTTGCAGGGCCCCCAAGAGTTTCAGTATCTAACTACTGATGGGGTTACTCTGTTTATAAAAAAAAAGCTCAATACATAAATAAATAAATAAATAAATAAATAAATAAATAAATAAATAAATAAATAAATAAATATTTAAATTAGTATCTCATGGTCGTGTTTTATTTTGTTGATTGTCAAGTTTATGTTTTTTTGTTTGTGATTATTTGTCTTTCAGTGCGTGATGTATTTGTTCACGGCCTCTTCCCAAATCAGTGTGAAAAGTAAATGTAAGAAAAAAAGTTTGTTTCAGCACTATTTTTCCAACAAAAGCAGACTGATTTTGGCAGAACCATTTTCGGGTGCTAATGAGATCCTTTCAGACCAACAATAAGGTTCTTGTCAACACCATTTGGATCAAAATGGTGTTAATAAGCACCTACTGTAAACTGCCGCTCATATTGTGACAAAAAAGAGAACCTCTTGCGAACCTTTTTCTTTTTTTTGAAGTGAAAATAGAATAGCTATTTTTTTTTAATTGAGACTTTTCGAGTATCTGTATTTCAGTATTTGCAGTGGAATGTCCTGAAGACATATCTAGTGTTTATCAAATCAGCGAATGACCTTTATCTGCACATGCGCAGATTGCATCTCCGAACTGAGATTGATGATGTCAAACTAGTTCAGAAATTTATATTTGGGTACAATAGGCATGCATGGCAAACCATAACTCAGTGCAACTGCAGCTCTCCTATTGGTAGAAACAACAAGCTGCGACGCGCTACACCTCCATACAGAAAAAAAACACAATGTCGTCCACATTGCGTTTACATTGTGAAGGCAGTGTGAACACAGCGAGGCACGATGTGGAACCGGTGCATTTTCATATTGTGACACTGTGATAACGTTGTGATCACTGTTCGGTCTTAGAGTCACACTGTGACGAACTTGTGTTTTTTTTCTGGCCACAGTATGGATTTGGTGCATTTTCACAAAGTGACACTGTGATCACTGTGTGAAGTTGTGTACACACCGTGACGACACTGTGTACTTTCCAGCAAGGTTAATTCGGCCATTATCGGCACATATTTCTGAACCAGAGTGACCTCACACTATTGTACAGTGTACTCTCGTTATAAAGAACACTGATATAACAAAATTTCATTATAAAGAAGTAAAATCTCTGATACCTTTGACTTCCTTTGTATTCTATTGTTTTTGCAACCCTGATATAAAGAAATTTTCGTTATAGAGAAACAATAATTTCATGGCTCCCAATGACTTTTTTATAACGAGAGCGCACGGTACTCTATTCCCTCTCTTACCTGTGGGTTAACGATGTCCTCGTCGCGAAGCCCTCCGCGCCGCCAGGTTAGCGTGGCGGCGGAGTTCGGATTGGTGTTGGCGCACTCCATGACCACCGATTCGCGCTCGTTCTTGGTCTCGTTCTCCTGGGCATTGAGGATGGGCGGTATCAGCACCGTCAGCCTCATCGATCTCTGGATCGACGTCCGGTACGGGGAGTTCACGGCGTCGTTCGAGGCGTTGCACTGGAAGATGTAGACCCGGCTGCCGTCGTCGGGCAGGCGGAGGTTGTAGATGTTGAGGAACTCGCCGTTGCCGGTTAACCGGTACTTGCCCGGTACGTCGGTGATCAGGTTCCCGTCCAGATCGGTCCACTGGTACGTGGGTTCTGGCTCGCCGCGGGCGCGGCACTGGATGGTGATGTTACCGCCTTGCACGGCGGAGGTATCTCGCGGCGCCACCTCCCATATTGGGGGCACTGTGGTGGATACAAATATGGGGGAGGAGGGTGTTTCACACACACAAAAACAGTGTAGATCTTAAAGGTAAACACAGACTAAGAAATATAGGTTCAACAGAACAATGTCATACTGGGATCACCTTTAAAGGTGCAACTTTGCACCTTTAACCTTTCTGAAAGGTGCAAATTTGCACCTTAATGGTGCAGGGTTGCAACATAAAAACAAACGTCTTTGATATGACTCGGCCGGGGCTCGAACCCGTGGCCGTCCGGACGTGAGGCGGACGCTCTAACCACTAGGCCATCACGCAGGCCATGATGTTGTTTATTGGGGACCTGATTAAATTGTGTTAAAGATGCATTATTTTCTACCCTTAAGGTTTAACCTTGCACCTTTTGGATGAAAAAGTTCACTTATGGTGCAAACTTGCACCCGCCCATGCAGTGCAGGGTGAGCGCATAGCCATGAGAATACCGTGGTGGAAATGGCTCTGCACCTTTGTGTATCATATTTGGGGTAGTCCTCACTAGGGGTAAAACTTTTGTAGAATCAAGTAAACTAAGCAAGGATTCTGCTGTGAAAATATTGCGGACAAATGTTGATTCATTTTATAAGAGCTACTATGATACTAGAGTCTCAGTTACGGAAGTTTATGTATGAAAATGAATACAAATATGTGTCGGTGGGATAGCAAAAAAATCTTAATGACATACCTTGTGCCACGCCATTAATATTGAGGAATTCAGTCTTTCCGGTCTGACTAGAGATAACGGTACATGCGTAGGTCCCTGTGTCGGATGTGACGACATTCCGTACAGTCAATGCACCAAATACTGCGGAATATTTGTCTGTTTCATGGAGAGATTGATAAAATGCATTTGTACTCATCTTCAAGACACTACGTGGAAACACTTTTAGAAACTTTTTTGGTAACACTTGCACTTGAACACGTTTATCTGGAAATCATAAACACTTTTAGTTAGAAATTCATACCTGGGTTTGACGTGGTTCCTCGGTTGAACTGCCAAGTCATTCGGAGGCCGTCTGTGCTATATCGGATTGGATTTATGTTGATCACCTGTCGAGCTGTACAATAGATGGTCCCCGTCTGGTTGAAGAGAATCCTCTGGTCTTCTTCCTCCGACTTCTTGATGAACTCGATACGTCCTGCAGTAGAGAGTGAGAGGTAAAAAGTAGAAATAAACGCCATCAAACGAAAATGGGAGGATCTCTTTCCGAGATCAAATTTTGCTTTCAATATATTTCTTCAAGATCAATGTGTCATTGTTGTTTGTTTCTTCTTCTTCTTCTTCTTCTTCTTCTTCCTTCTTCTTTCTTATTCTCTTCTTCTTCTTCTTTCTTCTTCTTCTTCTTCTTCTCTCTTCTTCCTTCTTGGTAGTATAGAAGTAGCAGTAGTAGTACCAGTAGCAGAAGCAGTGGTAGCATCATCATCATCAGCAGCAGCAGCAGCAGTAGTAGTAGTAGTAGTAGCAGTAGTAGTAGTAGCAGCAGCAGCAGCAGTAGTAGTAGTAGCAGTAGTAGTAGTAGTAGTCGTCGTCGTCGTCGTAGTAGTAGTAGTAGTAGCAGAAGTAGTCGTAGCAGTACATGTAGTAGTAGTACTAGTAGCAGTAGTAGTAGTAGTAGTAGCAGTAGAAGTAGTCGTAGCAGTACATGTACCATTACTAGTAGCAGTAGTAGCAGTAGTAGAAGTAGTAGTCGTAGTAGTCGTAGTAGTCGTAGTAGTAGTAGTAGTACGTGTAGTAGTAGTACTAGTAGCAGTAGTAGCAGAAGTAGTAGTAGTAGTAGCAATAGCAGTGGTAGCAGCATCAGTAGTAGTACGTGTAGTAGTAGTCATTGCAGTAGTAGTAGTAGCAGTAGTAGTAGGATCAGTAGTAGTACATGTAGTAGTAGTAGTAGTCGTAGTAGTAGTAGTAGTAGCAGTACATGTACCATTACTAGTAGCAGTAGTAGCAGTAGTAGTAGTAGTAGTCGTAGTAGTCGTAGTAGTCGTAGTAGTCGTAGTAGTAGTAGTAGTAGTCGTCGTAGTAGTAGTCGTAGTAGTAGTAGCAGTGGTAGTAGTAGCAGTGGTAGCAGCATCAGTAGTAGTAGATGTAGATGTAGTAGTAGTAGTAGTAGGCATAGTAGTAGTAGTAGTAGTAGTAGTAGTCGTAGTAGGAGTAGTAGTAGTAGGCCTAGTAGTAGTAGTAGTTGTAGCAGCAGAATTAATGGTAGTAGTAGTAGTAGAAGTAGTAGTCGTAGTAGTCGTAGTAGTAGTAGTAGTAGTAATAGTAGTAGTAGTAGTCGTAGTAGAGTAGTAGTAGTAGTAGTAGTATAGTAGTGTATTAGTCGTAGTACTCGTAGTAGTCGTAGTAGTCGTAGTAGTCGTAGTAGTCGTAGTCGTAGTAGTCGTAGTAGTCGTAGTAGTCGTAGTAGTCGTAGTAGTCGTAGTAGTAGTCGTAGTACGTAGTAGTAGTAGTAGTAGAAGTAGTAGTAGAAGTAGTAGTCGTAGCAGTCGTAGTCGTAGTAGTGGTACATTTGTTTAGTTTGGGGTACTTGGCAACAAATTGAACCCAAGCAATCATTTTGTGAGGAAGGGGAAAGCAATGTCCCCTGGCACCCCTCCCCCTTTGGATACGACTTAGGATATTTCCAACTATACGAGTACCTTCTACGATGACCTGTCTGGTTTGAGACAGGTAACCGTCGACCTCGCAAGCGTAAAGTCCTGTGTGGATCAGCTCCACATCCACCAGGTGAAGATAAGTAGTCTTCGTTTGACTGTCTTCCACGGAATAGACCTGATCCGACCCACCTGCCGTGATAAAAAGAATTTCCATAAAGATAAAAGTGAAATTGTTCATTCTTTAAGGAGTGAATGTCAACAAAAAAGTGAATTTAGAGTGAAGTTCGAGTGAATATGTGTGTGTTTCACTCATTTTGGAGTGACCTCGAGGATCACTTGGAATCCCAGAGGGATCCCTGAGGTCACTCCCGAATGAGTGAAAATCACTAAAGTTCACTCGAAATTCACTCGAAATTCACTCTTTTTTGACATTCACTCCTTAAAGGGTGAACAATTTCACTCGTTTTATAAGAGAGTATGACTGGGGTTAGTCATCAACTTTGGCTGAAACTCTTCTAGAATCAAGTAAACTATGCAAGGATTCTGCTGTGAAAATCTTGTCAAACGTCGACTCATTCTAAAAGAACAACTGTCAATATCCTTTGTAGCAGGCAGATCTGTTGTGTAGCTTTCTATGGGAGTTATTTATCTCGGGCCTTGATTCTCCAAAAACAAAGACAAGGCAAAAACAAATCCTTCCAGGTGGGAGATGGGGGAGATCCACTCCAGCTGGTGTATAGCTGGTAATTGGTATACGTTTCAACTCATTTGGTTCTGGAGCCATTTACAAGTGTTCGCAATCATGTCATTAACCTTTAATATATTTTTTTTTTATATTAGATTAAAAATATATGTCTGTATTTTTAAACGTATTGTACGTTTGTTTTCTCTCGTTCCATGTAAGTGTAAACATAATTTGTCATGAATTTTTATATGATTGTATATGTTTATGATTTTTTTTTTAATTTGCCAAATTATGTGCGAATAAAGAATTATGGCATAATCTCCAAGGGCGTCAGTGGTTGCTGAAAAGTGAGTGGGAGACATCGCGACCCCTTGGTGAGGCGAGGGGTAAGGGGTAAGTGTGAAGAAGGGTGGTTTCCCCCTTCTACTGTATGGAATTTCACACACGAAAAAAAATGTACCTCACATTCTCAAGTTGGATTTATGGTTAAAACGATGTACCAATTGCACTGCTAATATTCAAAAGTTTCAATGAATAAACATACAAGTATGTATTAAGTATACTTCGTAATAAGAGAATGAGAGATAGAGAAGAAAAAAGAGAAAACAAAAAAAAGGAAATGAGGAAAGAAAAAATGGAAGGAAAGAAGTACAGAATGGAAGACATGAAGAAGGGAAGAAAGAAGGAAAGAATGCAGGAAAGAAAGAACGAACAAAAGAAAGAATGAATGAACGAAAAAAGAAATAAAGAATGAAAGAAAGAAAGAAAGGAAGAAAGAAAGATTGACGGAAAGAAACATAAAAACTAAAGAAGAAAGGAATGAAGTAATGAAAGTACAATGATAAAAGAGAGACAGAAAAACGAAAAGACAGAAATTATAAAAGAGAATGACAGAACTGCAACAACAACAACAACAACACCAGACTCACCTGTCGCAATGGTTTGGATGGGGTTCCCAAACGCATCACTCCATCGGGGCTGGTCCCCGTTGCTGTCTTGGTTCGTACAGATGTAGACTTTTGACTCCCCGATCTCCAGGGCCGCATCACCGGCTGGGGTGACCACCAGCTGGGCGGCTGATAGAAAGAAACAAATAGGACGAAATCGTTGAAAATACGCCGAATTTATGCTTTTATCCAAACCTCTCAACTTATCTGACTAAAAATTATGGATGATTTTGCTCAAAATTAGGAAAGAAATAGCATTTCCTATTGGAGTGTGTAATTTATCAAGAAACAAAGGAAAAAATTCATACCATAACAAGAGCTGGGAGTGGTCAAACTTCCGATTCTTTCCTCCAAATTCAGAATGGTTGGGAGGTATGTTTTATCGCCAGACGCGTTGATCCGGGAGGGGGGCAGTCGCCCCACCAATGAAAATATTGGGAAGGCAAACATATCGTTTTGCTCCAAATAATGTTGACAACTTGAAAAAAGGAATCATAATACAAGAAGTCAAGAATATGTTTCAAAAGCAGTGCAAGGCACTAGAAAACCGTTAAACGTAGCATATAATTACTTAACACGCATAAATTTTAATTTGCGCGCTTAATATTTCTGATAATTTTGTGTGGTAAAATTAACACGGAAAGAACTACCCAGATAAAATTTGATCGGGAGTTTTCTGAGAGTACCTTTTTAAGTATCACTGCAGACGTTCAATTATATATGTAATGTGGTTTTGTTGTGTGTATTGTTCTTGTTCACTGTGTGATTATTTTTTATACGTAAAACTTCAATACAATGTAGGCGTATTAAGATGTGTTGTAATTGTAAGGTTGTGTTATTTGTTACCCTTTCTGGTCGCTACCGTGTATCTAAGTGATGTATGCACTGCACTTTATTTGCTGTGTTGTATGAAATGTACAATACATGCACACTTACACATACTTGTAATTTTGTTGGTGTTGTGTTTTATCACTTGATGGAATAAGTTAAATCGAATTGATCTGAACGTCAGTGTTTCACGTCCAGTGGCGTATCTAGTAGTAAGCAATAAAATCGCGCAACTTAGATCTTCTGACACCGCTACCGCTACATTGGTTGCATGTTCAATCAGATTCAACTTGTTAAAGTTTTATTTTTGTTTTTGTTTTTACTTGTGCGCCCCCTCGCATGGAAGTGGCGCCTCCCCCTCCCCCCGAAACGTGGCGCTGTCACTTGACCCCCCCCCCCACCCACACACACACCAGATACGCCACTGTTCACGTTCAATGAAAAGGCCTCCAATACCTAGACCGCGGAATACAAAGCAGCACTGTAGTCTGGTGTTTGAATGTGGCAGTCAACGCAAATACATTCTCGTCAAATACGAGATGGTTGGTAAATAGAAAGGTCAAAAATTATGATACAAGTTGGAACTTTTGGAAAGGACGGTCAATACAGCGTGATTGAACAGTGCCTGAAAAGCGAGAAAAGGGTATTTATTTGGCTTCTGTGTAAGGAAATGTTCAAGTATACATGTCAAACAAACACAAAATCCCGACAAAATACTTTCATATTTAGTATGCAGTTACATGATTGTATCCAGGATTTTTCTGGGTGGGTCGTGATCATGATTTTTGGAGCTATGAGTAGGTCGTGATCACATTTCCTTCTGACCGTTTCACAATGAAATAACAGCAAAATGTTACTGAAATGCATATACAAAGTACAGCCAATGATAATGATAACTTCAAGACACCAGGTCCATTGGTAGGTGAAAATGAGAATTAATTTCGAGATGTCATAATGTCTGGCTACTGTATTCCCTGGGAGGCGGATAAACTAATTCCTCTCTGTAATAGCGGCGTCGATCAATATGTATTTGTTCGGATGTATGTTTAGTAGTATTTCTATGTAAAGTTTAATGGTTTTGTAGTGCCTTGCCTTCATTTTTAAACATAATCTTTCTTTCATAACGTTTTTAAAACGAAAATTATGTTTGTTTGTTTTTCAAATCGTCAAAATCATTGCGGAGTAAACGGTATCTTTGCCCTCCTCCATGTTTTCATATCTATACTCATACTCCAAATTAAGATCATAAGATGAAAACTGATCTTATTTTGCAAGTGTGCATGTGAACGTACAACTCAACATCATTATGAATACACATCCGACAAAATATTAAGAGCTTGGAACTAAAGGCGCTAAATCCACTTTTCATGAAAAATGAGGTATAGCACCAGTGCACTGGCTTACCACTTGTCCAGTTACAAATAATTTTCGGTGCTTATTGCACAGACTAATTACACAACATTGCACGTTTTAGTTTTATTTTCCCATAGGCGCGTACAAACTCCGGCAAAGAAATGTCCTTTTCTCCAAATTCATCAAAGTGGATTTAGCGCCTTTTGGTTGCAAGCTCTTCATAAATAAAGTTACTGTGTTGTTGTTGTTTTTTCTTCCAATCTACATTTTAATAAATACTCGTAAAAAGAGCTTGGAATACAGGGAATTTCCTGAAATTTGCTGCACGACTTTCCACCGTAAGTTTTACGGATGACCGTATGAATTAATGACTATTTCTTAGGTCATTCAAAACTCTCTACTCATATATTTTCAGAATTTTTAACCCCAAAGGTAACTAATTTATCATTAATTAAAGAACGTTGCAACCGTAAAAAATACGGTGGAAAATCGTGCAGCAGGTATAGCCAAGAAATTCTCCTATTTTTAACGATATAGTCGGCGTGTATAATTGCAAGGTATAGCGTGCATCATGCATGAAAAGTTCCAAATATGACAATGTAACATAATCCAACATGTACACGTCTCTCGCAAACTGTATTTGTACATTTACCACAGTTAAAAAAAATTGAGCTACATAATCCTCCACGCTCCAAGTGTCTTTGATAAGGTCTTAAAATGAAGCCCTGAAAAAAAATTGTATATCAAAATGATGATTTAGTGCTTTAAAAAAGTGAAAATCTACAAGCATTCAAATTGACCGGATTCACCTCCCGGGGGGGGGGGTCGCTCTCCACACGGCCTGTCTCCCACCCGTGTCCAACAACCTCAGAAATACACCCTAAACGGCGTAACCTATATAACCAAATTTGCAACCCTAAATGGCGTGACACGTCAGAAAAGCCACCCTAAGTGGCGTGACTCCCAGGAAATCCACTTATCTGATACCCTAAGTGGCGTGAACAGGGAATCCACTAATTTGATACCCTAAGTGGCGTAAACAGTGAAATCAACTAATTTGATACCCCACCCAAGTGTCCTTCTCATCTATAACATTATTGTACATTGCGCAACCCGAAGAGGTTCACTTAACAATTCATAAATAATTCTACTAATTATCAAATGTTCATGTTAGAGATGTTATTAGAT
>JZLH01S0175518.1:3871-19797 GCA_001188425.1 Eucidaris tribuloides | reverse complement strand
CCTGAATAAATCAATGTATAGGCCTATACCGGGAAAACACAAGATTCCACTGTTTACCATTGTCACAGTTCCACGAAGAAAACAAAACATAGTTAGGCTATGATTCATCTCCAGTTCATAATTATGACAAATTATAGTACCATTCTTTAAATGATTGGGCACTGTCCATTGGGCATGTCAACTGTTATAACCCAATGTTTAATAAAATATGATTCATTGGAAATGAAAGCGTCTGACGGCAATTTTATATGACTAGACGGATAATATCAAATTGTATGAGGCAAACGATCGATCTATTTCATCTATCTACATAAGCCAGTATTACAAGAACTGTGCATTTTGCTCCGTGGCATTTAGTGCGAATATACTGCGAATATAATACTGTTCTTCTTGTGAGTCAAGGCTCGTTTTAACGTTGTAAAACGTGTCTTTTTTTAGTGTAACGATTAACGATTGTATACCTGCAAAGTGTAACCCCCATTTACATGACTAAGCTTGAAAACACGCCGAATTAAACCACAGAAGTGAACAATGAAACATTATTCATTGGAGCACGTCCTGATCCTGGCACTGAAGTATACGAATAGCCTGAGACACAATAACGCCATTTTGAATATATTACCGTTCTCTCTATAATACTCCACTGTATTCTACACGATATATTTAGTGAAAGTTTATGAGATGTTATTGTGATGAAGTAGTGAATATGTACATATCCTAAATAATTATTTTATGCATGTGCTTTACAAGTAAAGTATTCATCAATATTTCGTTGGTCACGGAAATAACGGTTGATGGTATGTCCTATTGTATTCCGTTTTTCCGTTGACTTCATTCTGTTCTCTCGTCCGAACGAAATCGTACGGCTGGCAGTCGGCGTTTCAATTCCAGGGATGTTATCACAAATACGCACATAATCTACGGAAAACATATACTCTTACCTCCAAATTTTACGACGAATGTCGCAATTAGAAAAATCCTTAGAATCATGGCGAAATCGTTCCGTTGGTATTCCGTGGTCTTTTTAGATTATTCTCGTAGTGTAAACTGGTTCCCCGTATTCTAACGTAACGTCGACCTCACATCTCATTGTGTAGTGTGTTTTCTGTTCAGATTACGTCAAAAAGACTACTGCTGCTTCCATTGTTGTTGTTGTTGTTGTTCATTCGACCCGTACGATGTCGTGTCGTGTTCGATAGGTCGTGACTTCTTTTTTTTTAAGGCACACAGGCTGAGTATAGGATTGGGAAAAGCCATTGATTCACTGTTGCATTGTAATAATTCTAGAATCAAGTAAACTAATTTTGCAGTTTCAAGGCATTTTCTTCAGTATTGTTAAAGATCAGTGACATAGAGATTGGAGAAGTAAAGAAAAATTGCCTCAAAAACCAATGAATGAAGCTGAAACATATATACTCTGGCTAGAACGTTTATGTGTTCAGACTGGAATTATTAATGTCTTGAATTTACAAGAGCTATAAGGAGACACAATCATTAATTTGCCATAATTGCATTAATCTCTTTCCCTGATAAAAATTGATCCTGTATAGAAAGGTACACACAAGTTTAACCGTCATACCCGGGCGGTGGGGGGGGGGGGGGTAACTCGGATTTACAATGTGATACCTATATATGAAGAGCTCGTTTCCAAAAGGTACTACATCCATTTTGGGTCAAAATGGATTTTTTGGCATTAATGTACTCATTTTCAGTAGCTCTATACACTATTACTAACAACTTGCTGAATTTCCAATTGCAAAGTTTTAAAAAACTGGCACTCAAAAATCAGTTCGGTTCCAAAAGGTACTACATCCATTTTAGTTCGGTTCCAAAAGGTACTACATCCACGTTCATTGGGAAAGGCCAATCAGAGAGCAGTATTGACTTGATCTCTACCAGCTTCTAACCTTGGATTTTGGCTTTATTGCGAAAAGGCCAAAAATGAAATGAGTTAGGCCAAAACAAAGAGGCGAAGTGACAAAAAAGCAGAGAGAGTAAAAAATCAGATTTCATATGTAGTCCCATGTAATAGTTTTTCACGTGTGTAGTTATTGTGAGTTTATGAGTTTGTATAACATGTATAAATGTATGATGTGTGTATTATTGTTTGTGTGTGTGTGTTGTGTGTAGTGTTAGTGTGTGTGTGGGGTGGTCGTGGTGACGATACCTTTGTACAAATGCTTGCATGTGTTAAGAGATAGTGTGTATGTGTAATGATGTATGTGTATGTGCTGTGTGTGATGTGTGTTGTGTTGATGTGTATGTGTAATGTGTATGCTGTATGTGTGTGTGTGGTGTGTGTGTGTGTGTGTGTGTAATTATGTGTGTAGGTGTGTGTGTAGGTGTATTGGTGGGTGCATTTGAGTGCGTGTGTACACACGAGCGTGTGTGTATGTGTGCGTGCGTGAATGCCTGTGTATGTTTGAATGTTTGTGCGTGTGTGTGTGTGTTTGTGCGTATGTGCGCGTTCGTGCATATGTGTGTGTGTGTGTGTGTGTCTGTGTGGGTATTGTGCAGATCTGCGTGTGCTGTGTGTGCATGTGTATGCTTCTTTTGAGGCCCTCACTTGATTAAATTGATGCATTGTCATTTACAGCCAAGGAAAATTTCGGTTCCAAAAGGTACTACATCCAGTTTCGTTTCCAAAAGGTACTACATCCACCAAAATAAAAATTTGATTAATTTATTATAAATAAATCTTTGGACTTAGATTTTTCTGAAGAGTGGTATTACTTTTGTATCATAAAGTAGTACAATCAGGGAAAATATTATTGGAAACTGAGATTGCTATATATGTCAATTAAAATATCGCGTTTTTCTCAGAACTTGAATTTATGGATGTAGTACCTTTTGGAACCGAACTCTTCATATGTGCCGCACCGAAATAAAAAAATCGGGGGCTCTGGAACGGGCTTGAGCGAAAAATGAGGGTCTCTGGAACTGGAGCTAAGGCTTCAGAAAACCTCAAAATGCTATGCTATCTGGAACTGCACAGCGGCGAAGCTCTGGCGCGCCGTTGGCGCGCCGTGCTGAAAGGGCTCGGCCGCGCCGCGAAGCCGCGCGGCCGAGCGAAAAATCAGAAGCGAATTACGGCAAATTTGGGGGTCTCTTGAAGTGGAACTGGAAAAATCAAAATTTTCCTGTGACTTCTGAAATTGAGATGCTCTGGAACGGAAATTTGGGCTGAAAATGGGGGTCTCAACCGTGGCACATACGTATCACACAATTATACTAAGTGACCCCCCCCCCCCCCGGGCCCGTCACAGCATAATAATTGTACAAGAAGAAATGTAGGCCTGTATGACCATGAAATTTTTACAGCAGAAATTCCAAACTGTACACTTGATTTTGGGAGCGTCCTGAATTGAGGACTACTGCCAATCTTGTCACATTTTTTGAGTTTATCTCGCAAATTTAATGTGTAGCTATTAATCAATATTGATGTAATGTTACAAATAAATGTGTTCACTATGCTATCACAATTTGTTCTGAGTAACCACTTTTCAAGCAAACCGAATCAAGAGAATTTCTTACAATCTTGATATACATTCTGCATTGGAACAACAATGTTTGAAGTCTGATTTTAGTTCGGGGGTACTTTTGATATCTCCCCGATAGGCCTACTGTGATAACAGCACATTTGATTGTGAGTTTCCAACAAACTTTCGTAGACTTTGTACGTCATATTCTGAGGCCCTATGGAATACTCGAAGGTTTAAGATATAAGATATGATATAACTACACATTTTTATATTTATGTTGTATGTGTTACACAATTAGAAAAGCGGTGAAGGTAAGGCCATGGAGGTGCAAGAACAAGCGATAGCAGACGTTGGTGGTCCACGAAGAAAATTCTTAAGGCTTTTCCTGCCCTTATTTTCCCGTAAGCGACAAAAAAATCCCTTCACGGCAAAACGGGAAACATCATTTTCGGAAAACCATCCGTTGACCCCCCCCCCCCCCCGTACGTGCAGCCCCGATGTAGGTATAGATCCTATGGTCTAAATTGAAGTTATCTCCGCTTTTCTGTCAACACGCTGAAAATCAATCAAGAATATAAAAAAAAAATCTCTCAGGAGATCTCTCCCATTTTTTAATAGGATGCCGTAAAAACTACAACGCGAAATGCTTCCGTTTTTACAAGTCTCAAAACAAGTTATGCTTATATTGTTCACAGCGCATTTTAAATGTTATGTTATGTTTTTTATTATATTTGTGTATCTTTGTGTGATTTTGTTGTTAATGGAGGATAAAACTTTAACCCCTTGGGGACGACGGGCTTGTACAGAAGCCCAGTACATTGTACACTCAGAGACGACGGGCTTCCACAGAAGCCCAGAAAATATGATAACAATTTCGGTGAAACACTGGATAGACGGAAGAGTTTTATTGCTTAATGCGTCCGTCTCCAAAATAACACATTTTGACTAGTATAAAGGAAGAAAATAAATATTGTGAGAATAATTTTATAAGAAAACATGGGTTTACATTAACTTCAAAATCAACCACATGCAAATCAAGTCGTCTCTCAGTGAACAACAGTGTCATATAGCATCGAGCCCAAGGTTAAAGAATTAATCGCATACGCCGATAATTTCAAAATTAAGACTACCATAGTAAACAGATTTTTGGTAGGTTTGATGCCGTTTTAATAGGCCCACCTCATGGGAAAAAAATGTGTTTAATTGATTGACCAAAACTATATAGTGAAAGATTGTGATGTTGATTAGGATACCATAACCTTCTTTGCTTGGATTTTATCAGCTGTATTAGAATGAGAGTAAATACATGTACAATGTTCAACCTTTGCGATTCATTATGTCCTACAGTTTTAATAGGCCTATACCTGCCCGGTTGGTTCCATGCATGGCGTTGGCCAGTACAATAGAAGAAGAAAAGGAGGAAGAGGAAAAGGAGAAGAAGAAGAAGAAGAAGAAGAAGAAGAAGAAGAAGAATTTAAGAAGAAGAAGAAGAAGAAAGAAGAAGAAGAAAGAAGAAGGAAAGAAGAAGAAAGAAGAAAGAAGAAGAAAGAAGAAAGAAGAAAGAAAGAAAGAAAGAAAGAAAGAAAGAAAGAAAGAAAGAAAGAAAGAAAGAAAGAAAGAAAGAAAGAAAGAAAAAGAAAAAGAAAAAGAAAAGAAAAAGAAAAAGAAAAAGAAAAGAAAAGAAAAGAAAAGAAAGAAAGAAAAAGAAAAAGAAAAAGAAAAAGAAAAAGAAAAAGAAAAAGAAAAAGAGAAAAGAAAAAGAAGAAGAAGAAGAAGAAGAAGAACATGGGTCTATTAGTCGTTTGTCGTGAATTTTATGAGCTTGTGAAATAATCCAAACGCCGGTTGTAGATTTTACTGACTGAATCCCCTCGGCACTGATCAATAATGTGTGTATTTCTAGCTTGGTTGGTATTGTTATGCTTCATAATTATTTTTCATATTCAAGAATAATCTCTGTTAGCTAAACTTGAACATTGATCCATTTTCGGCAAAAGTAAGAAAAGTGTCAAAAATTGTCGTGTTCCGCACTCAAAATTGCAATATAATGTTTTCAATTAAAAATTGTGTATATGATTAGTAATTTTTTGTCAAGTTTAATGGTTTTGTAGTGTCTTGCACTGCTTTTTAAACACACGTTCCTGCATTACGGTATAATGATTTTTTTTTTAAGTTGTCAAACTTTTTGATGGCAAAACGATATTTTTGCCCCCAACCCCCAAAAGTTTCAGAAGGGGAGACTGCCCCTCCCCCCCCCTCCCCCGTGATCGCCACCTATGATCCAACGAGCCTCCACCCTTTTAAAATACCTCCCTGCTTATAATGGTCTCATCAGTCCATACCATAATTTGTGGCTCATAAAGAGGGATATAAAAATAATATGGAGGAAAAAAGATACATGGATGGAGATCATGTCAACGCATTAGTGCACAGCACGGTTGTCGCGGCTGTAGTACTTTGCTCGTAAATACGGGCGCGCGCTTCCGTCCGTCTGATTTTAGGATCATAAAATTGTAAACAATCACTGACCTGCAGATTGGAGAAGGCCAATGCACGGGGTCCGCGGGTTCGTGTGAGTACGCCTATTTCTTGGGGAAATATTTAGATGAACGTTTAATAAGCATACCTTTGTATTTAATATATAACTGTAAATTGTTAGGACATTTTGCAGGTTGCATTTTGGCCGTTTTAACCTTATCACGCTGCAACAGTGCAATGACACCAACACGAATGTCTATATGTGGGACAATGTAAATTTAACAGCTCGGGGACAAAATAGAATTACCAAATTACGAATGTATTTTGCTGCATGATTTGGTAATTCTGGGTTTTAGGGGCCTAAATTATAGGTTGCTAACTTCAGCATGTGCGGTTTATTCCACGCAAGGCAAACACGCATTCACGCCAATGCAGAAAAAATTTGCGGGCCCCTTATTTCTGCTGACATTGAAACTGTGTTTGAATAAAATCTTAACTATCAATGTAGATCTAGATCTATCATTTACTATGTAGATTTCTAGGTGTAGATCTAGTAAGAACATAAAATATGAAAAAAATTACTTACCCCTATCTCCAAAACCCCGATTTTTCGGGGGGGTTTTCCACGGCGTTGCTTGTTGTCTTGGTGAAGCCTGAAGGTATCAAAATTTTTTACCTATGCTGCGCACCCATCATCAATGTTCATTGGCACACATACGGCATAGCCACAATATTTGACTGGGGATCAGCGAATGAAAATTGCCACCAGCTTTTCCAATCGTCTGACTACTATTTTTCTTTCGAAATCACAAATCTTTTGTCATAAAAATTATAATTTTTAGTAAAAATATTAATTTACATGGAAATATAATTTTCAAATGTAAAATTAGTCTTTTATTAAAAAAAAATACATTTAAATAAAATGTTTTGACACTATTGAATTAAAATCTCTTTTTTTTTTTGTTTTTTTTATTTTTTCTGTATCAAATCGATCTAGTCTTTGTTTCAGACTAAACTAGTCGGGGTTGGTGGAAGTGTTTCACTATTTCCCATTGCATTAAGCGTGCTTTTATTTATCCTCACATGATTTGTTATAACTGGGATTAAAAAGACTAGATCTACTTGTCTGCAGGTTGTTTTGACTGGCGATCGTATTGCTAGAGGTACTGGGGAAGAAGGAAAGGACAAAATTATGCCGAAAAAAGAAGAGCAAGATAGTTTTTCACAATTGTAAGTGAACAAGGTGAATAATAACAGTGTAAGTAATTCAAATCTGGTAAAAAAATGTTAAAAGAAACAATATGTTTCTAATAATTTCACCCTACATCCACGTATTACACAGTTTTACGTGGGTAACATGTTACCCACGTATACGGGGATGGTTTATTCCGTCATGTAGATACGTTGACGGAATGAATCGCACACACTGAAGTTAGCAACCTATTCATAAATAATTTAGGAGAGTGCTAACCATGCCTAACCGCTAGCCTAGACCTGCATTTTTTCAATTGTGCGCAGACGGAATAAACCACAGTGCTGAGTATCTATGCCTGGGAAGCACTCGCGTGCTCACAAAATGGTAGGGTATTCTACAGTTAAGCCTAAAATGTTTGTGTTTGTGTTGATAAAAATCAGCTGAAAGTGTCTATAGTAAAAAAAAAAATGAAAAATTAATGTGTAAGTGAGTCAATCGCCAAGCCTTGAAAATTGCAGGAAAAATCATAAATTATCCATGTGATTTACAAAATGGTAAATGGCCTGGTCGACATCCCGCTATATAATTATGTTGAACCAAACATCAGATCAACAAGGGGTAACGATAAAAAATTTGTGCAAGTAAGACATAAAGCTAGAGTTTATATCAACCGTAAGGGACTGGAATAAACTCTCAACAGATGTTGTTAACTCCCTGTCATTGGAATCATTTAAAAACAAACTAAAGTTTGATCAACACAACCTGTCTGTCCACACGTGGTGTGCACTCTACAAGTAAGTGTGATGTGTCTACAGTACTTTGCTGACTCAACGATGCAGATGTAGATGATGACTGGATCAAGTTGTAATCTAACTTACTACTTAATGTTAGATCTGATCTATTGTTGACAGATGGATGTGTCTCCTTAATATTCGTGGGCTTCTCATTTTTAACATTATGGACATCATCGGTCAGCCCCAATTGTCAAAAAATGAGAAGTTCCGTAAATTCCAATATAATTAATTTTCTAGATGACAAACAAATATATTTGATGTCTTTGTTTATCAACAGTACCATTGCCTCACCATGCCCATTGATGACCAACCTGAATCACCGTTGACGGACACAGGGAAATCAAAATGAGATGAATAACCCATCATGAGATGCATACTCATCATCTGTACACCCATTGTTTCTATGGTAACATAACAGAGTGACTGCCCCTAAGAACAGGCTCCGATGATCATGCAGATCTGATGATAAAATAGATGAAAGTTTCAGAACGACTTGTTGCATCATAAATGGAACTGAGGACTAGAGAATGAGAGAATCATGGAGGGCTTTAGAGATACAGTTTGTAAATTTGTTGCCCTTAATAGCGGTGACGATGTTACAAATTCTTCATCTGAGACTGAACATCCCAAGGCCATTTGCCAGTCCACTGCAAATGCGCCTAAAGCACAGCTGAATCAGTCTGTAGAATCAGAGAATTCTGCTGCAGACATGCTCACATCTAAACCAGGCTCGGATGGAGGAATATGTAAGGTTAATAATCCTGATAGTCTTGATGGGAAAGAGTTAAATGGTGTTTGTGAGAAGGAATACAGTGGAGACAGTGTTTGTGAGAATGGTATCCAGGGACAACCAGACATGGAGGCGGAGCACCCCATACCTCCTGCATATTCAACAGATCAAGCAGCTGGGCCACAGTCATGTGACAGAGGGACATGTAGCGAGGCACAGACAACTCCTGCATATTCAACAGATCAAGCGCATGATCCACAGTCAAATGAAAGAGGGACATTAAATGGAGCACAATCAACTCATGCATATTCAACAGTCCAAACACATGATCCACAGTCAAATGACAGAGGGACTTGTAGTGAAGCACAAAAAATTCATGCATATTCAACAGTTCAAACAGATGGTTCACAGTTAAATGACGAAGGGACAGGTAGGGAGCCGCAAATGGAGAACGCATGTGAGAAATCTGGTGAGCCAGATACTGTGGTTCAAGACATCGACTGGTGTGAAATCTAAAGAGATGGTTCGCAAAAAGCAGGAAGTACAGTCTGAAGATGAATTAGATACTGTACAGATGGATGTATCACACAAGGATGAGGAGGGGAGTTCTTCTCCCAAAGTAGCAGCTGTCTTGAGAGAGGGGGAACCTACATGTACAGAAACGCACCGCTCTTCGTTTAGCGAAGCGGAGAACTCTTCCATTTCATCTACCAATGGTTCAATGCAACCTGCAGCCCAGACACCAGATGCAAAGAGGCGCAAGCTGGAAGAATGTGTGAATTCTACACCCCCTCAAGGGGGAAGAAGAAGTAAGATGAAGGGAGGTACTGAGGATTGTGAAGGGGAGTGGATGGGTAGAGAAGGGGATGGTTGGTGAGGCTAGGGATAGGGGAAGGGAGGCTTGTTGAGGGGAGAGGGAGTCTGAATGGAAGGAACAATTTTTAGGGAGGGTGGGAGGGAGGGGAACACTGCCTTTCCTGTTCCATTCCATTCCAGATACTCTTTTGTATTGAACCTTATGGCAATTTACAAGGGCTCTTATTGTAAATTATGGGGTCTGGTTGTATGCAGGGCTCAACACTAGCACTTGCCTGCTTGCCCGGGGCAAGTAAAATTTCATGTGGGGCAAGTAAAAACTCAAAATGTTGAACTTTACTTGCTCGTTTGGGCAAGTAAAATTTTGATCATGAAATGAGCAAAATATGTCCATAAACAACAAAAATATGACTTAAATTTTGTGTTCATGTCTATTTCAACATTATTTCATTCATTGTATACCCCCAGATTTAAAATAATAAATGTCCAATGCTATAAATAAAAAAAAATTATTGTTTAAATTTATTGAGAAAACATTTTTTTAATGTTTTTGTTTATTTTTTATCGGGCAAGTAAAAATATGAAAGTGATAATTTCACTTGCCCGATGGGCAAGCAGGCAAAAAAGTTAGTGTGGAGCCCTGTTGTATGGGTTATTGTCCTTACCTAAATGCCAAATTTGAGGTATATACAGTAATTTTCATGAGAGGTGTAAAAATGCATTTTTTTCTGAGGGGATAGCAATTTATAGCATTAAGGTCAATGTGTTCAAGAAAAGAGTAGGCCTACTATTTTCATGCTGGTCATAAGGTATGATTTGGTGACAGGTTGGAAATGAAAAAGACTCCTATCGTGAAATGATGTGGTCGAAGAGTTAGGAGAAAATGTCAATGATGCTTCTTTTTTCTGTAAAATGTCATTTACAGATTTATATCCATTAAGCAATAGCCGCTTACAAAACCATTTAGTGATAATATTACATAGAAAAATATCTCTGTGAAATGGTGATCGTGTCATGTGTGAAGCTCTGAACACAGGTCATTGAACTACATGTATTCATTTCCAGGCATGAATTTCTGTTGAATCATATTGTAAAATTTGACAATGAATTATGAAAAATTAAAACAATATTTTGTGTAAAGGTTAAATTGTTCAAGTTAAAAAGGTTAGTGAACTAAGCACAACAATTCGCTTCACCGTGGTTTTGGTTTTCATGTTTCTAACATGAAAGATCAGTGTAAAACTGTTGAGAGAAAAATATAGACGATGGCTTTCCCTGCAATACTTTGCTATATGATAATTACATTAAAGGTATTGGCTAACAATTACCACAGTTAAAAAAATCTGAGCTACATGATTCCCCATGCTACCATTGTTTTTGATAAGGTCTAAAAATGACGCCCTGAAAATATTGTATTTCAAAAAGATTATTTAGTGCTTTAAAAAAGTGAAAATCGTAAGTTGATCGGATTCACCTGCCCATTTTCTCCCGTAGACTTACTGTGTGTACACCTACACTATTTAAACTCACCCCGAGTTTTGTTTATTCATGTATAACTTGCCATTGGCAGTGTAACTTTCCAAACTTTTTTACCCTAGGGTGTTTATTTGTCCATATGAACACTACTACATGTATGTAGTTCAGATATCAAAATTTGACAATTTTTTAAATTGAAGCTCCACAATGTTCGCCTATCACTTTAAACATGTACCTCGTCTTTCTTTTCATATCACAGAGAAGTTGAGAGATTCCAAAGGCCGCTTTATACATGGTAACAGGAGAGGAGGAAGAAATCGCGCTGCCAATTTAAGAAAGAAAGCGAACAGGGAAGTTGCAAAATTGACCAATGGCATTAATGCAGAGTTAGATATGAAGGCGAATGTCTGTAGTGATAACGCCCATAAGAACTGTGATTCTTCCCTCAGTCGCACTGATCCAATTGATGACCAGAATACGCAGAAAACATTAGAAAACGACAATCAAAGTCTTTGCAGAGCCGATGCAGAAGTGATGACACTTGAAAAGCAAGAAATACCAGCCAACAAAACTCCAGCTGATCCTGCTGTGGTAAATGTAAAGACAAAGATGGCAGTTGATCAGGAAAACACCAATGGGATGAGTGGTTGTGCTGCAATAGGTTCTGTTGCAAGTGAAGAACCACAAACACTTAAAGCTACTGAGAAAGTCGTAGATCTTCTCAGCGATAGTGAGCAAATGATAACACGTTTACAAGATAAAGCAGAACTGCTGATCAACAAGACTCCTATCATTGCTAGAAGAGACATAAGAGTTAAGATGGAAGATGATCAGAAAAATGGTAGCGGAAACAATAGTTGTGCCACAATACATGTATGCTCTGTTGCGCGTGATGAACAGCAGATACAGAGAGCTAGTAGAGGCAGTGAGGATATAATAATGCATAAAAACAAAGCAGAAATACCAACTAACAAAACTCCTGTTTTTGTCAGAAAAGACATCAGGGTTAAGATAGAAGTTGATCATGAAATCTCTAATGAGAGCAATGATATTGCTGCCTTATGTTCTGTTGCAAGTGATGAACAGCAAACTTTTAATGATTCTAAGAGAGTTGATCTTCCCAGTGCCAGTAAGGAAACAGTAATACTAATGGATAAAGCAGAAACATCAACCAACAAGACTCCTGTTATTGCTAATAGGGACATCAGGGTTAAAGTAGAAGTTGGTCAGGAAAATGATAATGAGATCAATGAGCATGTTGCAATATGTTCTGTTGCACATGGTGAACAGCGGACACTTGAAGCTTCTGACAGAGTCAAAGATATTCCCAGTACCAGTGAGGAAACAAATCAAACGATATCACTTCAAGATAAAGCGGGAATATTGACCAACGAGAATCCTGCAGCTGCTGAAAAGGTCATTGAGTTTGCAGTTGATCAGGAAAGTTCTGATGAGGATAATATCTGGGATGCGAGTTTTTCGGATGCCATCGATGAATGGTGTCATCAGAAGACGTCCAGTAACCAAACGCAGCATCTTCACCAAGCCAGCGAGGAATCCATGACGCTTGAAGGTCAAGCGGCAGAATTGACCAATGCAGCAATCAGCGCCCAGCCTGGGATAAGCGAAAGACCAGACATGGCCCTACCAGCTGTTGTTGGACAAAGTGAATCCTCCGTCACAAATGAGGTGGAGCACAGTCTATCTTGTGATACAAAAGGTATTTACTGTAGCTACTGTATATGCCATATAATTTCGTTTTTATATCTTCACGATTTTACTTCAAAACAGGATATTATTGAGAATTTATTTTCTTGATTATATCGCATTGGCAGTCCCTTTGTACAGGTATATCAGAAAATGAAAATTTTCTCCGTTGCTTAGTTGCGAAATTTGTTAAAACCACCCTGAAATATTCAGCATGTAGAGTAATTACAAATTTTCAAATAATTGTAATTAAAGCCCAAGTTTAGTTTTGGGGATTTTTTTTTATTTGAAAGCTTTATGCTCCAAAGTCGTGACCCTGCAATAATAGATTCTGAATGTCTTACGTTTTTTAAAATTAATTAATGAAAAATCTCGGGGGGGGGGGGGACCCCAAGATTTTTGACCATAAAGTTTGTATGCTTTCACCACTTTGTGATTAATTTAAAAAAAAACTAAGACATTCAGAATCTATTATTGCAGGGTTATGACTTTGGGGCATAAAGCTTTCAAATAAAAAAAAAATCCCCAAAACTAAACTTGGGATTTAAGTTTGTTGGTGGCCATCTAATTTAATTTTTTTTATTCCAATCAAGTTAATTCAATTTTAGTTTATCATATCACTGCAAATTTATGCAAATTGTCTGATTTGTACAGATGCAAATATGGTGTACATATAAAAATGTCAATCTAAATACAAAAAAAATATGACATCACATTTTCCAATCCTGACAGTGCATTTCAAAATTGAATGTCAAAAGGCATAAATTAAGGAAACTCCAGAATTTGTAGAAGCTGTTGAAAAAGCACCTGCTTCTATTATGAGGAGTATTTTTTGATATTATTTTGTTTATATCAGTGTTCTTTATAAATACATGTAGTGTAGTGTATAACTGTATTCATTTTGTTTTTATTTAACAGAAATACTGTATACTGTAGGTGTGTATTGCTAGTAACCTATCTAGGGATATCTATAGACCTAGGCATGGACCTGCAAGTCCTTTTTCTTTTTTCATTTACAGATACAACTGTATCTAACAAGCAGCAGACAGACGAACTGGAATCATCAGAAAGAGAACCGACAAATAATGACAATAAGAAGATAACCATGAATGGAGAGGGGACGTGCCGTAAAAGATCGAGAAAGATGCAGAAATCGGAAAAGCACAAACATTCAGAAATGAAAGCCACACCTGTTAAGAACAAACCCAAATTCTTTCCGTGCATGTATTGTGACAAAGTTTGTGAGAGTAAACACGAGATGCGCAAGCACGTCGCGCGGGATCATTGCGGGAGTGAGGAAGTCAAGTGTACGCGGTGTGCACGGCTGAACGGACCGCTGACTTTACAGCAACTCAACGAGATCGTTCGGAGTGTGGAGGAGTTTTCTGATAGGGTTGTGGATGATGACGCGTTGCTCAGTACATACGCAAAGTTGATGAATCAGTATTTTCAGTGTGTCGCATGTAGCGAACGTTACGCTGTGAGGTATCATTACACAAAACACAAGCAAACGCACGGAAGTGTTCTGTGTCCATCATGTTGCGCGAACTTCACGACAGTTTCTGCATTAGCGAAGCATGTGACGGTGCACAATAATGGACCTCTGGTTTGTCAAACTTGCGAACAGACTTTTTTTACCTCGGTGGCGCTGCTGAAGCACCTGAAGGGACATATAGGTAATATTCAGTGCCATAAGTGTGACATGTCATTCATGCTTGAAGCTAGTTTGAAGAAACACGTAAAACAGATGCATTTTTGGGAATGAATATGGTTCAATTTTAGAAGGGAACAAAACTGGAAACATACGTTTTATATTGTGTAATGGGTAAAAGTTTCACTTGTTATTGAATTTAATATTTTTGGGAATGACAAAGGTTTAATGAATGACACAAGACTATACTCTTGGGGACCTACAGTCTGAGATGAATTTTAGAACATTTTAAGTGAAAAATTTTCAAGTACAATCTGCAGTAATGATACTACATGTACATGTACAGTGGACTCTTGTTATAACAAACTCCTTGGGACTATGGAAATCAATGTGTTCTAACAATATTTTGTTATTAGGGTTGTAAAAATGATGAAATACAAAGGAAATTTCATCTCTGGGACCAGAAAGATATTTTTGTTATATTTTGATATTATTAACTCTTAACGTGCCAAAGTCGCAAATCTGCACCGGATAATACATGTACAGTGCACTCTCAATATAAAGAAGTCCTTGGGACCAACCAAACTTGTTCTTTATAACAAAATTCCTTTATATCAGGGTTTCAAAAACAATATAATACAAAGGAAATCCAAGATATGGGACCAGAGATTTTACTTCTTTATAACGAAATTTTGTTATATCAGTGTTCTTTATAACGAGAGAGCACTGTACACATAAAGTCCATAGAGATTCAAATCCTCTGGCATGTTCAGAGTTAACAAGATTTTTTTCTAACTTCTATCAAATGATGAGAGTCTACAGTACTGTACTTACCATCATCATCATGATGATATACAAGTAGTAATTTAGCAATAAAGTTATTAATGTTTATTTTTTCAAAAAATGGTATAATAGTTTCTTGGGCTATCACACTGTTATATACAGAATGTATTTCTTTTTTCTGGTATCGGGGAATTTAAAAATTTGATAACCAAATAATGTAAGTATGTACGCTTCTTTACTCTGTAAACTATACAAGGTTGTTGAATTTGTAATGTGAAGAGCTCAAGTGGATACCAAGGATTTTTTAAACGGGGATGTTCTATGGTGCAAATTGATGCGACAAGGAAAAAAATGTGTTTTTTTTCGGGGTAATTCTTCAGGAAAAAAAAAGGTGTTTGAATGCCCTAATCACCCCCCCCCCCCCCCTCCCAGAACACCCCTTGGGATGCATCCAAAAGTACAACTTGAAAGTACTGGTTAATGCCATAATTTAAACATAAAGTTTGTATGCTTTCACCACTTTGTGTTAAAGCCCAAGTTTAGTTTTGGGGATTTTTTGTTATTTGAAAGCTTTGTGCCCCAAAGTCATAACCCTGCAATGATAGATTCTGAATGTCTTTAGTTTTTTTTATTAGTTAATGAAAAATCTCGAGGGGACCCCCAAGATTTTTGACTATATTTTACATTATAGCGTCCAAAGGGTTAACAAGGCTTTAAGCTTGCATGTGTTATACCTCATCTGAAAGAGCAGACTCTGCTCTTTCAGATGAGGTATAACTCATATAGCCTTCTTTTTGTCTTTAGTTTTTTTTAA
>JZLH01S0175475.1:6337-18105 GCA_001188425.1 Eucidaris tribuloides | reverse complement strand
GTTTTCTTCGATTACAGAACGAATAGTTTGTCTTATTTCTATAACGTTGGAGGGGACTGACAATATAGAAACATTTAATTTCCAGAACCCCGGACCTCTTTTTGGGACTCGACGTCTGACTATCAGACTAATCGCAGAATGATCACTTCTGTAGCCAAATTTTATATCCGCGTCTTCTACAAAAGTTTTTAAGGACCTTGATACCAAAAAATAGTCAATTCTACTTTGCGCAAAATTTGGAACGCCAAGTGTAATTGAGTTTACCAGGATTTAAACAACGCCAAATATCTATAAGATCGAGATCTTCTTTCATTGTTTCTAGTCTGGCCCAGCAATTTGGATGGTACTGAGTGTGATTGACATAGCGGTCCAAGTGGGGGTTTTGGACAGTGTTCATGTCCCCTCCAATAATAAATGGCTCTTCACCAAACTCGTGTAATAAAACATGCAAATTTTCAAAAATTGTACAGTCATCTTTATTTGGGCCGTATATATTACCCAAGGTAAACTTCGTATTTTCATAAGACACTATTAATATCAGGATTCGGCCTGCATCATCCCTGTGTACAGAATGCACTGATAAACTTCAATTGGGTTTCAGTATATACAAACTCCAGCACTAGTAGATTTTCCATGACAAAAGAAGATTTTGTGACCCCATTCATTAACCCATATTTTTTCGATTTCTGGAGTACTGTGGGTTTCCTGGAGATAAAACAGGTCAAAGGGTAAATTCCTTAACCAGTCAAAGACACATCTTCTTTTTACTTTATCCACAAGACCTCTTACATTGAGTGAGTACAATTTTACTTCTATAGCTTCACCCATTCCAAGATGCAATTAGTTCGCCAAGTATTATAATGAATGACAAATTTGACATTAAATATGAAGCAAATTTTACACTTATGAAAACACAAATCCAACATAAAAAATCAATAAGACCTTTTTTGGTTATAACCTTCATTCCGTTATATACAATATATGAGAAAGGTACCATTGTACTGTTGGGAGAGCACAATTGTAGTATTTTTAACCCCAAAAAGAAAAAAAAATCGCAAATTGTCGAACAGATAAACCGAAACACGATATGGAAAACACAAATTGAACAGAAATCGTTGTCGGAAGGACTGCTCAAACCACAGTTTTATAGGAAGAACAACCTTCGAGTTCCTGTTTACAACAACTTAGTTTAAACTACTTTTCCGCGGTCTTTAATTCAAAAACAGTACTTTTATGCAGATGCTGACGAGGTCTTAAGGTCGCTGACACGGAGAGTTTTCAAAGAGCCAGGTACATCTTTTCCACCTGCCTTGAATTTAATGACACGAGGTACAGACCACGGGATGAACGCGAAATCACCTGCGGCGCGGAGTTCGCGAACTTTTTTCATCAGAATCTGGTGTTCCTTGCGGGTAGAAGGGTGGATGTCGTCACTTACGAATACGCGGACGTTGTTGACTTTGAGAGACTTTCCCTTAGACGACGCAGTACGAAGAAAAGACTCGCGATCCCGATACCGCAGGAATCGTACATGAATTGGTCGTGGACGTTGCTGCCCGTTGTCATGGTTACGCACCACAGCTCGACCCATCGGGGTACGATGCGCTCTCTCTATTTCCATAGACTGCTGTATACCGAGCACCTGCGTTGCCATGGAGTGGATGAATGCTGAACAATCTGCTGTGTCACCTTCGGCTTTCTCCGGGACATTATATAACACAACATTGTTTCTTTTGTCACGGTTCACAATGTCGACTACCTCTCTGGTTAAGTCATCCGTTACTGAAGTGCTTGCTTTAGCCGTTATGGCCGTTGCAACTTCTTGTAACTGCGACTCCATATACGAAAAACCGTTGTCTAAGTCAATCGTATGTGTGTCTACCGTTTTAACTCTCTCTTCTATATCATCTACTCTCTTATTAATGGCCTGCATATTAGAAAGCAGCGTATCGAGAATCGGCATTTTCTCCCAAATGTCCTTCAACATTTTCGCTTCCGACGGCTTTTCCGACGGCTTTTCTAGACAGGTTGCTGCTATAGAAAGGTTCTTGATTTGTCTTCTGGGGAATCATTTTAGTGGTCACTAATTCACTATAGACAGGTTGCTGCTATAGATAGGTTCTTGATTTGTCTTCTGGGGAATCATTTTAGTGGTCACTATAGACAGGTTGCTGCTATAGTCTAGGTTCTCGATTTGTCTTCTGGGATATCATTTTAGTGGTCACTATAGACAGGTTGCTGCTATAGATAGGTTCTTGATTTGTCTTCTGGGGAATCATTTTAGTGGTCACTATATACAGGTTGGCTGCTAAAGAGTGGTGGCCGCTAAGACAGGTTTGACTGTACTTTGCTTAAAATTGCAGTCAAACCTGCTCTAGCGACCACCAGTAGACCACCTTTGTACATGTATGAGACTGCAACTTTTGATACCCTTACAAAGTGCTTCCCATTGAAATTTCTATTACACAGGGTTCATACGGGTCAGGGAATTTCTGGAAGGTCGGAATTTGAAATTACTTTTTCCAGAAGCCAAAAGTCAGGGAAAGTAAGGGAATCCATCAATTCTTCTGGAAAGTCAGGGATAGTCATGTATTCAAGATATTTTGGAAATGACCTTTGATTGGGAGCTTTCGAGTATTGCAATGATGTAATTTTATTTTACACGCTTTAAAATATACAAATGGCCATGGAAATTGACAATTTTCTGCTCTGGAAAGTCATTGAAAGTCAGGGAATTTTGAAACTGTGAAAGTGTACGAACCCTGATTACAGGAACCTATTTAAAGACCACCTGCTCATAAAGACCGCTTTTCTTGTCTCCCTTGTGCGGTCTGTATATGCAGGTTTTCCTTTATCATCGGGTAACCAAATTTATCCATCTGAATTTTTGGTAGCACGGCATGATATTTTTGGTTGTCTTGGGTAACTGCTAAATATTTGAGTAAAAAAGGAGAATTACCGTACAAACTACAAAGTGTTCATATACCATTTTGCCTGTTTATGCACCTGTAGATGGCTACCTATTAAATAAGTACCTTTTTTTGGGGGGGGGGGGTAAGAGGGTTCCAGGTTAAGAGAGGAATGGGTAATGCATGCAATCATACTAAAGATGCCCACTTCAAATGCCATTAAATTTCACCCATATATGATTTCTGAATCTTCATTTCCTTGATGCGCCGTGACCTAGATACGAGTCCAGCTGTCTAATGAGTCTGTATTGTCCGATGGCGATCACCTCCATAGATTGACTTCGGAGTTGGAAATCTCCCTAATAAACTTTTTTCGCAATCACCAGAAGGATTTTGCTGTAATTTCACGTTTTGCCCCCGGGCGTCCCAGATGAAGATGATTTTAAAAGGTGAAAGTTCAAATGCAATTTTTTTTATAGTGTCCGCCCCCAAATGCCCACTTCTCCAAAATTTCCAATGCAGGTGCTGTGACGCATTCTAGCAAAACCTGACAATTATGAAAAAGACTGATTGCTGCCTCGTGGAATGAGTTATAGACCACATATGCTGCAAGGTGTGTTGGTATTATTTCTGTTGTGTTAATCGATAATATTGCCGAGTGCTGACTCTGCTGAGTACATGTTTTCTACTTCTCGCAACAAATACAAAACTACATGTAACTCACAGTAGGGCTCCACACTAACCTTAGTCTGGCTTCTAGACGTAAGAACTTATCCTATACATGTACTAATACTATCATCAATTGACTGCCTTGAACTAAGACTAGCCTGTGGTGAGGTTATGTTCTCATCGACTAGGGCAGAGCATGGTCAGAGTGAGGTAGAAAGAGTTGGAGAAAGGGTAGTAGTCTGGGGGTAGAAAAAGTCACATGGTCTCATTGGTCTGGTACCAAGACTACACTAACTTTAGCTGCTTGTCTGATTAGGCAAGGAAACTTTTTGTTTTCATTCATTTACAGTTGAACCTGTCATAGCGGTAACTTCTCTATAGCAGCCAACCTGCATATGGTGGTCACTATTAAATGATTCCTTGGAGGCACATAGTGTGTATAAGAACCTGTCCATAGCAGCCACCTGTCTGCAAAGGCCATGCTACCTAAATTATGCATTCCTGTTAAAAGAGTTTTTACCACAGGAATTCACACAAACTCAAAATGGAAATTGAAAAATTCAAGTCTTTGATACTCTCTTCAATTCATTTCAGGGTTAAAAATTTTTGTGTGTGCCTACTTCGGCAATTAAAATCTGATTTTCCTGAATTTTCACGTGCCCAGAAGTAAAATTGACTTGCCCATACATGTAACAAGTGGGCAAATACTAGCGGTAGTCTAATGTCAATCTGTGCTCACACTGCAGTGATAAAATACAGTGCACTCTCGTTATAAAGAAATCCTTGGGACCCATGAAATCTGTTCTTTATAATGAAATTTCTTTATATCAGGGTTGCAAAAACAATACAATACAAAGGAAATTCAAGATATTGGACCAGAGATTTATTTTCTGTATGTCATGAAATTTTGTTATATCAGTATTCGTTATAACGAGAGTGCACTGTAGTTATGTTTGCGCTGTTGCACAGTGTTTGGATCCTGTAAAGCATGGATAATCGATCAGGTCGACATCCCTGTAGCCCTGTAGCAAGCAAGTTGTAGAGCTGTTGCCTAGCTGGATTAACTGGCTGTAAAATGGGAAAACTATAATAAGACAATATTTAGTGAAGTACAAACAGAACTGACAAAAATGAAAATCTGCACAAGTGAATTAATAAATTCATTGCCTTATTCCTGACATTTGCAAGGCTTACAGCTACATGTGTATATCACAGCCACACTGTTAGTCATTGTCAAAGGGTGGGGTTCATTCAGTCAGTCTACGGTACTCATGACTGTTTCCCTTCAAGTGCATTGTCATTATTATTGATCCACATTATTGTTGATCTGATCATGTCTATTTTTATGTTAATGAGCTAAACTGCTTTTTGGATGATATCACTATTGCTCAGTAAATTCAAAATTTCTTTGAGCTATGTTCAAACAAATGTACAATTTGTTATTTGTTAGTTGTTACATGTTGTTGAGTAGGGCATTGGCTTTAGAGTAGGTCAGTGATATGATCCACTGGTGTGTGGTTCATACAGGACACTGTGCGAGACTATTAAAAAAAATTAATGTTACACCCTGAATAGAGCTTGTTCATACATGCTTTTTTGTACAGTTTCAGGATTGTTTAAGACACACTCCCTTTATGAGGGGGAGGAGGTGGTGCACATGAAGTTCTAGCAGAGAATCATGTACTCCATTACCCCATGACTCCCGTAACCTCAAAAACTTGCAACTGCTTGCCTTCATGTGAGCATGGTAGATTGGGAGATACATGTACATGTATTAATGTGATCATTCAACCTATCTCGCACCAATCAAGCCCTAAAGCCTGTAGACTCCTTGAACCAGTTTCTGAAGGATATCTAGGCCTCGGCGCTGAGATTTGAGCCACCCTGGCCCGGATCAGTGTCACTGGTCGGTTGCTTGGTCCGGAGATTCAGGACCGACTCAACACCGATTTAGAAGTGGAGATGCTTCAGTTACCAATTAGAATGTCGTGTCATGATTGTCATGGTTGTTCTACACATTCAAACAGTGTCAATTTTACATTACCCATTGAAAGTCTAGAGGCACTAATGGAGATTGATAGCTTGACAAATCCGCAGCAATTTTTGTGACAAAGTGCACGGATTTGCCTCAATCAGAGGCTTATTTGATTTGTCCTGAATTACAAAGTTCATGCCACCGAGATACAGGCCAGCTTGTGCCACACATGAAATGCAGTTTGAGTGTTTGACAAACTACAAAGGTTATCAAGTTATGATCATTTCAGGAATGTAATTTACTTTGTATACATGTAATTGATGGGAAGAAGAACTGTTATTGCTTTGCAGTATTTTGCAGCCACAATCATGGAATATTTTGGTTAATTATAAACACTGCAAATGATCTGTACTTGTATTTAGTTCTATCCATTTAAGCATCTAGCTACTCATCAAGCAGAGAAAGAAATACATGGGGGCACAGGGCAATTTCGCCCTGGAAACGGCAAAAGAGCACCTGAAATTTGCAAAAAAGCCCCCTTAAAGGCAGTGGATCTCATTTGCAAACATCCCCGCAGACCAGGAAAAGATAGCCCATGCCCTATGAAAGCATGTCCTGTGAAATTGGGGTCAGTATGTGTCGCCTATGATTTAAAATGCCGAACACAGAAAAACAACAGCCATGAATTTTTTTCTCGCAAGAAAAAAAATCAAATCAGAGTCTAACGGTCACTATAATTTCACTAAAACTGAGTTTCTAGCTCCTATATTTTGCTAAAGGTTCCCAGATGGCATTTTCTTCTAAATGCCATTGTATTTACGCCATGTTAATTTTTAGGCATGCAAAAGAGATCCCCTGCCTTTAAATTGTCCTAAAGTTCAATACAAAAGATTAGTACACATACAAGCCACTTTTTCGATACAATAAAACCTTGTATTAATTATCCTTCCAGAGGTTTGCTTGACGGCATGCGGGACGGCATGCAATATTGTTAGCATATTACCTGTGCTATGTATTTTGCATTACCCGTATCAATGGAGAAAAAGAGTGCGATATTGTTACAATATTCAACTCTGCGAGGCCAGAATCGCACTCTGCGTTAGCGCGAGCGTGTAACAACGGTACGCATTACTTTTACGCGATGAAATACGCAATGACGTGCGCGTACAGAGGGCGATGAATTGCGTGAGTTTGAAATGCGAAGCAGAGCTAGCTTTGTAAAAATTACAATTTATTCGGGCACATTTCCCAAAATTTATATGTATGATAATGAAAATATTGAATTTCTTTCGCAGGGCTTGACAAACATGGGTGCCCGAGTGCCCGGGGCACCTGAAAATCATGGTCGGGCACTCAGAAAAAAACAGAGCCTGCCGAATTGGGCAGTGTCTTTTTTGGCAGTGATCGATTGACCAAAAACAAGTTGCATCTAGATTGGGCATTTGGATTTTACTGTCAGGCACTTAAATCTAAAATTCAAGTGCTGACTTAACTGGGCAGTCAAAAAAATAAGTTTTTGTTGAGGCCTGCTTTCGTGGTATATCGTATCATCAGCACACATATTGCACTCGTCTTTGACTCATGCAATATGTATGCTTTCTGAATGCAATATCTACGATATACCACTCAAGTCCATCCAATATTATAAATATCTGGAATGCTCTGAAACAGGTGAAGTAGCCCGGGCTGAAAAGAAAATTTTAATTTTTTGCCTGTCGTTGAGTCGTACAATTTACTCTCGGTCCGCTTTCACAGGGCAGTTAAAATGTAATTCCAATCGCTGACCACTCTAATTACAGTTATTTTTGCCCGTGTGAAAGTAAACTGTGAAAAACTTACAATGGCAAATTCAATCGCGAATTTCAAACCATGCTGCAGAGCAGAGGTGTTTTACCGTTTTCCAATCACAATTCTGCTAAATAAAGTCATGCCTTTCCTTCTGTAAGCATCATAAGAGAAAGCACACTATACTGGGGTACAAATTTAAATTTCAGATGTCAATACAAAAGTTGTCAACTCACCAGCATAGGAAATAACCCAGGGCGACGGGTGATTTAGCCCTTTGCAAAGCCCAATCGCCCCCTAAAATCCCCCAAACCCAATTCTTTGGGGCGACCATTTCCTTCAGAATTGCCCTCAGATTTGCCCCCAAAAATGTCACATTTTTTCTTTATTATGGCATTGAAACAAAAATGAATTAAATGGTTGCCTTTATGGATGAAGCACCGGCTAAAACATCAGTAATCTTTCATTGCATTCTTCAAATTCTGATGTGCAAGGAAAAAGTAGTCCCAGTGGTAGAAAAATAGCCCCCAAAATTCAAAAATAGCCTCTAGGCTCTAATAAAAATCGCCCTTAAAAAATAAAAATTAATTTCTACCCTGCAAAAACTCACTGCACACCCCCCCCCCCCTTTCCCAAAATCCAGGGAAATGGCAAGTCATGACTACCCAAATTTCTAGTCTCGCTCCCAGACCCTGCGACTTAGAGACCAGTTTGAGTCAGAGCAGTTGACTGAGGACATAAATACTATAAACGTGGATAACAGTTTCCTTATCAATATAGGGTGGATTAATCTAAACGTCTGGAAGCCAGACTACCAAATTTCTAGCTCATGGGTTAGCAGATCACTGGGGCATAACATGCTCATCATCCTGCTTCTGTACTTCCTTCTGTAACGGGTACATGACAACATGTACACATGTTTATTATTCCTCTTCTCCCTCTCCATGGTAACTGGCCATTATGTATGACACACTTGAGCATGTACATGAACGTGCACTGTGCACATTCCTTTTTGGCAAGTAATTCTCAAGTAGTGCTCTGGTATGTAAATAAGGCCCTTAACCCAGATTTTGGCATTGACAGATTCTTGATTCTTCCATATTGTTGTGAGTCCTGGGTTAAGTTCTTCCTGTCATACAAGAAGATTGTATCAGGGGTAAAGCCAGAAATTGGGGGTGGGGGGACATCTTCAATCGATCAACATACCATGGCACCGTGCAATGTCTTATGGTGCAAAATCAATAGTGACGGACACTGCACGCAGTTACACACATGCACACACAAAGTCATCAGGAGCTAAAGGCAGTTAAAGTGTTTTCAGAATGGGGGCCGGCCTGGGGCCCTGGGTATCCCTACATGTCTGTGGATGATTAGTAGATATATATATATATTTTTTTTTTTTAGATGAATGCAGCAGGTAAATATTCAGTGAATCAGATCCAAAGTGAAATTAACATTTTTCTTTTCTGTTGTTTTCTTTTCTCTCTTGACAGTTTGCCATTTGTAGCTGTTGGTCAATATCCAGGACTTTCGTGTTCAAAACAAGGTATGTTTCATTTTCCTGTGAACATTATAGATTGCAAGAATAATTTAGCACATACTGTACACTCTCCATACCTCTTCCCCCTGTTCCTCCGTACCTTTTCACTGACGGATATTCTTCCCAACATAGAGTGAAGTTGCTGCTTCATCCATTTTCATGATTATTATTAGATAAGACATAAGTCATGTTTTCTCAATAAAACACCTGTAAATAAAACTATCCTCCCTGTGGGTTGCCCAACGTCGACAGTGATGCGCATTCCATAATGAGTCTTACCAGTACAGGTTGTTTTTTGCGCTTTTGTTATGAAATTTAAACAAGTGCCCGCCACTGTCGTAGGTGGAATATCACATCACATGTATCATGAGTGACTATCATCAGAGCACAGTAATTCGATTGTACATTCAGGATGTCACTATCTTGTTTCTTAGACCTTTTCGTTTACCCTAAATCGACCCAGTTTAGAATTGTATTGTAAATTGATGGGTGGGTTTTTTCACGGAGGGGGGGGGGGGGGGGGGGGGGGGCGGGGGGGGGGAGGAGAGGGGGATGGGGACAATAGTCTCTCAGTCACAATTTTAAATTGAGGAATAACAACATAGCCGTCAGTACATAGAATGTGTGTCCGTTCCTAATGGTGTCCCCGCCCCCCCCCCTCATTTCAAAATGGATTTGCACCCATGCTTTTGGGGGTTGGGGATGTATCAATGAGCTAAAAGCCTGTTTAAAATGAATACATTTCAATACTTGGAATCCACCTTGCATACATTAGTTGTTCCTGTGTCGGGCAAGCATTGAGCAAGCTGTCAGGTTGTTATTTAAAAGGTATTCATGAGATTTAAATGTAAATGTATTTAGTAAACTGGTGTAATCTTGTCAACGAGAACAAGTTCTGTAGTGTAGGGAGCTTTGCAGGGGCGAACAAAAAGGGAAATGTGTAGAAACCTAGACTACTGTGTATACATTTTAGGTCTAATTTAAAATGAGACATTCCACAAATGTTAAGATGGCTAAAAACATCATATACAACCATAACATGTACTGTAATATTCTAGTTGCAAATACCGTAGGTAAACAGTTTAATTTAAATTAGATGTGTACAAGTTGGGGATCTGAAGCACTTTTATGCTTGGGAATGAACTTCTTGGGGATTTAATGTTCTTTCATGAATCATCCTTCATTGCTACTACCAGGATGCATGTTCATCCTACATGTACATGTAGGTTAAATGAGAGATTATGTCAAAGAAATCATTACATCCCTTGAATTTATACTAGAACTTTATACAGTAGATACATGTAGGATCAAGTACTGAATTTTACATATTTTTGGACCATAAAAAAAGTTATGAGGTGTGTTTGCCTATGTGTACTGCTCTCGTATCATTCACATGCTTCAGATATCTTGGCAACTAGACTTCTAGTAGATACCATCACATATAATCATAAAGTTTCCTGTTTCCCATAGTGATAATGTAAACTCAAATTAAAGCTAGAATTTGGGTCTCCCTGTCGCCCTCATTTTTTTTGGGGGGGGCTCATAATTTTGATTAAAATAATTTAAGTCCAGTGAGTGATATGAAGGTGGATACTGAAGCCAAGCCCCAGAAGTGTTATCACGGTTTAGGGACAGAGATTTTTAAAATGAATTTCATGTTTTTCTTCTTTCAAAATGTGAAAATTTGGAGAAAATATTTTATTTTTTTGATTTTCCATTTGAAAGCTCTCTTTCTATTTCAAGTGGTCATTTTCATGAATTTCATCCGGTTTCTGCAATCACAGAAAATCACTGTCCCTTAACTGTTTGCTGCATACCGCAAATTAGCAGAAATAGTAATACATTTCTGGAAGTTGGCATCTAAATGTATGCATGGCTAATTTCACGGTGGTTTTATTTCCTCAAATTTTGCGAATGAACGACAGTATAATTTTCTCTTTATGTGAGTGAATGAAAACACAAACAGAGGATTATTACATTATTAAGAAAGAAGCTACATGTACTGTATCAACTCAAGCCTGTTATCAGTATGCAAAAATGCATAATGTGGGAAGCTACTCTCCTCTATCTACAATTGATACCATTGAGTCCAGGTGCAGTATCTCTCCGTCTCCCGTTTTCTGTCTCGGAAGATATCATCTTCATCTTCCGCGACGATGCGGTATCGGCATTACACCGGAGGCTACATTACAGGCCCGATGAAGAAGAGACATTCGGTGGTAATTAGTTTTAGGGGGCCCGGAGCTGGGTGACACCTTTCTTTTTGAAGGGATTAGATGCAGAAAAATATAAGAATCTCTCTCCCGCTGTCACATTTTATATAATACAGTTTTCTTCACATAATGGGGTAACATTTAATGGGATGCTTGTGTTAAAGGCATCATATTACATTGTTTCCAGTTTAAAAGATCTGAGCTACATGATTGCCCAGCCCATGCTACCAGTGTCTTTGATGCGATCTAAAAATGAAGCCCTGAAAAAAATTCAGTTCAAAATGATCATTTAAGTGCTTTTTAAAAGTGAAAATCATTGATAGACCATTTCAGTTTTCCCCTAGACTGCTGTGTTGCAGAATTTTTATCGGCCGAGAATTATTCATGTGCGGTTTTATCTGTACATATTTTACAAGTGGCAGCATAACTGTCTTGAAGTTTTGTGTTCTAGGGTGTTACATGTATTTGTTTGTCCGTTCAAACACTGTCAGATGGCAAAAGTTTGACAATTTTTAAACGGGTCTTCCACAATGTCATAGTGTCTTTAATGGATGTTCCTATTAAAGGGATAAAATTTAGCGAAATATCTATTATCTTTCTTATTGAAACTTTCTCCACCCAGTGGGTTTCTCGTGTTAAATGGGTACAAAATGTCTTCAATGGTCGCTTAATTTTCA
>JZLH01S0175422.1:44644-66562 GCA_001188425.1 Eucidaris tribuloides | reverse complement strand
AGTAAGCAGGCTCTACACTAGCACTTCCCGCTTGCCCGCGGCAACGTAAAAACTCAAAATGTTGAAACCTTTACTTGCCGATTGGGCAAGTAAAATTTTGATCACGAAATGAGCAAAATATGTCCACAAACAAACATAGTGTCTAAGATTTGTGTTCGGTCTATTCAACAGATTATTTCATTCATTGTATTTAATTTATGATTCAACTTCGTAAATCACACTGATTGCAACCCACAGAAGTAAAATAATAAATGTCCAATGCTATAAAAAGCCTTATTGTTTAAATTTAGTGAGAAATCATTTTTAAAGTTTTTGTTTATTGTTTATCGCCCGGCAAGTAATCTTTCATCGGGCAAGTAAAATCTGAAAGTGATAATTTCACTTGCCCGACGGGCAATGCAGGCAAAAAGTTAGTGTGGAGCCCTGCAGTAAGGTTACAGAGAGCCTCACAATTTTTGTCGACTGCAATTAATTAAGCTTGATATGAGAACACAGTACCTGTAATTCCTGGGGAAGAATAAAGATAATGATTTGTCTTAATTGACATGTATATGTACATGTCGCTGTCACTCTTTCCAATATCCAACGATTTCAACATAAGCAAGGACAGAACATTCTCACTCTTTTCTTTAAAATATATACAACAGAAAAAGTCATAGAACCTCCAATCGCAATAGATCATATTTGTGATGTACACTGTATACTGGGTACTACACCCTTTATTCTCTATCTATCATACCCCCCCTTCTGTCTTTTCTTTGTACTCGGGAATTCATTGCAAAAGGAAGATGAGAAAACACAAGCTTATTATGTAAGGGATGCATAGGCCTACATACTTAATGTATATTTACAACTTCCAACTCTATCATCCAACAGGTTTAAATTTTTACATCAAAACTAAGCCAATCAACAAATACATTTGAGGGTGCTAAATTTAACAAGAAATCACATTCATTAAAAAAATCAGGGCCAATTGAAACTTTCATTAAAGTGAATTCTGTTGTCTACAAGTTATTGTAGCCAATTCCCAGCCGTGGATCAAGTGAAGTACTAATCTCTCAGCAGAATACTTAGTAGAATTGTAAACTTACTGATTATCTATCTTTAAAGGCATAATCTAACATTTTCTCCAATTTTAAAAATCTGAGCTGTGTACATTATCCTCCATGCTATAATAGTGTCTCCATAAAGTCTAAAAATGAAGCACTGTGGAAATTGGTATTTCAAAACGATTATTTAGTGCTTTAAAGAGAAAAATACATGAGTACCCAAGTTTTTCCATGTCCTCATGTTCCCCATGCAGACTGTTTGAGTAACCATAAGTTGGTTGATGATCGTAATTCACACTACACTGTATGATATTTATTCATACACATCTTGCCAGTGCGTAGCACAACTTTTCAAAGTTATTGTTTCTATGTGTATATTTATCCACTCAAGCACTATATTAAGAAATAAATATAAATAAAATTTCAGACTTGGATAATCAAAGTCTGAATTTAAACAAAAAATCAAACCTCAATTTTAAAGAGTGTTTTATTACATTAAAAATGCCAGTAAATTTTTCTCACAGTCATCATGTCAGTGAAAGAAAAGCAGGATGTACAGAAGTGCTTGAAAATTTGGTTCATAATCAAAGTATAAATATTACACATGAACCAGAACTGTTTTCTCTTGAACTTCACTAATAATGCATGTAGCATTTAATGAGTGAAACAAAGTGTTAAAATGAATTGGAAATTGAATACTGAATAAGTAACTCACTTGATATTTCAAAATTACAAAAAAGGGATGGAATGAAAAGAGAGGAACCTCTTTATTTTATCATTATAATATCATTATTATGCTATACCTTGATCATATACTTGTATATTGTTCTGTTTTCTTTCTTTTCGAAGAGAGCACTAAATGAGAGACTTGCCTGTTTTTGATGAAATATTTTTTTTTTCTAAGGGCTGATCCGCAATCACGCAATATGATTTGCAATTTTGCAATATTTTTTTTAAATTGACCTCCAGACTTTTCTCATTAATTTACACTGAAATGAAAATGTCAACTCTATTTTTTTAATGGGGGTTTGTGCACATACATTGCTACACATTAAATCATGACATGGTTTTACATCAATCTAGGCAACTATGTGCGAGGTACAATATTTCATTCATTTCATATATTTTCCATTAAAAAGCAAAACAAATGTATATCATGATACATAACAGTTTCCCTGAAAAGGCATTGTACATATTACCTAAAACAAAATCAACTTTTAAAACATGTTTCAAATAGTCAGTCCCATTAGCTCATTAAGCATAATTATTTTTATGCTTTAAGGCTTTACAAGAAAAGAAAAAAACTTTATATCACGGTCGTGAATTTTCCACATGTATATCAATATCAATATGGCTTCACTGAAACCAGACCATTTTAGAAATCCAACAATGAAAGCTCAGGTAAATTTGTTTCAGCCACTGAGAACATATGATTTTTTTTCAGAAACTTGAATAAACTTGGAGGCCTACATCACCCTCTGAGAGGACAATTTGATTGTCGAAAGCCAGAAACTTTCTTCACTTTTCAAAAAAACTTTTTTTTTTTAGGGAAAAATAAAATTTTCTCACTGTTTCTGAGGCATTGTGAGTTCTAAGATAAATCTGCATACCTTTTGCATTCTGCACTAGATCAATTGTTTTTGTTGCTAGCCCAGAAAATTAAAATTTATGAAATTACTTGTCAAGTCAAAAGACCTTTTTTGTGTCACATCACATTTGAGTAGAATTGTCATCTACCTACAGATTTATTTAAATTAGAAAAAAAATCATTCTCTGCGGATTTCGTATACCAACTTTGGCTCAAACTTTCAATGTTGGATTTCAGAGAACATTTTGGATTCATTGAATCCATATCAATTGCAGAGATCGCACAGACGCATGTCAAATTTTGAGAAATCCATGTGTGAGAGACTGGAGCGACCAAGCCCGAGGAATTAAAGCGCAAGTTATTTTTGGCAATTTTTTCCCCTATTTGAAAGCTTTATGCCCAAAGGTCATATCACACCAATAACAGATCTTGAATGTCTTTCACATTTTTTTTTTATTAATTAATGAAAAATCTTGGGTAACGCGAGATTTTTCATGATCATCAGAAAGATCAGACTCTGAACTTTCAGATGAGGTATAATTCAGATGAAGTTAACAACTTTTTAACCCTCTGGATGCTATAATGTAAAATATAGTCACAAATCTTCGGGGTTCCCCCCCACCCCCCCCCCCGAGATTTCCATTAATTAATAATTTAAAAAAAAAAAAAAATAAAGACATTCAGAATCTGTTATTGGTGTGATATGACCTTTGGGCATAAACCTTTTAAATAAAAGAAAAATGCCAAAACTAAACTTGCGCTTTATGCTTATTCTCCCGGACATGCCTCTAAATTTTGTTATAATGCCTTCACAACCATAAGGAATTGAAAAGAATAACAAAATTCTAAAGTTTACACTGAATATCTTTCCTCTTTTTTGAAAAAATAAATTAAATATCAGTAAATCCGGAAACTTCCGGAAGTACCAGGAATTCCAGAAAATTTTCTTTTACAAATTTAAATCAGATATTTCCAAAATTGTGGCATCACTACCAATGTCTGGAGTAATTTCTCCTTTACTCATCCATGGATGGTAAACATGAATCCATTTGTAAAGATAAGGTATTACTTTGCATTGAACATTTGAGGGTTAATCTTGATGATGAAGAGCAGTGTCTCTGAACAAAATAAAAAGTAAGCATCTCTCCCAGCTACCCATGTCTGTCATTTGTTTCGTTTCATACACACAGGCTATCAACACTCTGATACAAGTCAGAAAATCTTCCATCTGCAGATAGCCCCAGTGTTATCAGCTCCATGCACTACTTTGCTCTGTCTCTAGCATGTGCGCGCGCACACACACACACACACACACACACATACAGAGTGATAGTAAAACTGGAGAGTTTGAATGTTTGATGAAACTGTTTAAATTCTGACTGCAGGGGGCACTATTCCACATTGAGTGGCTATCAAATGCAGAGATGCCAACCCCAAAGGATGGTTGTCAGGAACATTGACCACATTTGTCAGGAACAAACGTGGGTCTCTCAGGAACACATGCCCGCGCAGCAACATTTTAACAAACATACACAGACCTCCCAATGCAACATTTGATGTTGCAAATGTTCATCACACGCATTTCCACGTACGAGACTAGCAAACATAGTAACATCTAGTCAGTTTACTGTTGTGCAATTTTCAGCAATAAAGTCAGATGCTCTGATCTATTGTTGAACTTCTCGAGTTGAGTCGATGTTGAATTTTTCATTACAACATCATCACTGTATGTGGACTAAGACTTTTTGGGCTTAACAACAGCATAATAACATCATCGCCATTAGCACCATACCTTTAAAGTTTGAAGCCTTTGTTTCTTGTTATTGAAAGATGACTTCGTTGTTGCACAACAGTTAGTGAAAGGAGTCACATTTCTTCATGTTTTTGAAGCTTTCTGACGATCGCTGGCGGTAAGTGTAATGTCCAGCCTGAACTCCCCGCTGGCCGGCCGTGGCTCGTGGCCGTGCCCGTCGCCGTGCTGAGAAGTCTGGAGTGTGTATCATCGCGTGCAATGGTCAAGTTGTCCTTCCTGCTCAGCCTCAGTCGAAAATGACCTCATTATAATTCGCAAACATTGTTTTAAATGTTTGTTTGATCAAACTTGAGCTCCAGATTTCGGAGCCAAAATGGTGAAAAGAAATACGAAGGTCGATATCGAATCACAGTCCGACTTCACTTTCAGAAAGTACATGTACACACACTGAATTTGTCACACTGCCGCGCGTCGGAACTTGCATATACAGTGATTGCGTGGTGAGCTCTAGTGCAGCTGCATGTACACAGTACTGCCACGGCCAAGCGGGTTACGTATCGTTCAATCAGTGATCCAAATGTGTGTGCGCTCCTGATCTAAGAAGCTCCACGGCTTGATGCGCGCGCGCATTGAGCTGAGATCATGCACTCATTGCCAGAGTCACACACGTGTGTTGATTTTTGGTTTTCCGTAACATTTTGGTTATTTACCGTAACGCCGTAACAAGGGCAATAAAAGCGGAACAAATACGGAGAATCCGTAACGGTTGGCATCTCTGCAAATGTACCACGAAATGGTTTATCTTGAGTAGACAGGAGCAAGTCTTCATGCCAAACCATGACAGTCAGACAAATGACACCTATGCACAGCTGGATGAACTTAGGCTAACCTCCTCACCCCCCCCCCCCAACAAAAAAAAAGTTTCCAATTTCATATCTTAGGAAGTTTGCCAAAATAAATTTGGTAAGCAGGAAATCATATTTGGAACACAACTGGCTCTTTCTTATGGTTATTTTATAAACATCGTCTCATATTTTCAGGCCACAATAGTGTGATTGTCAGTGTGTTACCAATAAACAAGCAATATGCAGTGATTCTCACTAAGTTTGTAACCGAGTTGGTCAGATGATAGGATCAGATGTCACAAGAATGAAGATGGTCACTAACAGTGATCTCTAAATGGTAGGACAAGCAATAAAATGCCTAGAATAATATCACAATCAAGAAAGAGAAAGTTTTCACTTTTGAGTTAGAGATGCCTACGTTGTGCGTTATCAAGTTTCAATTCTCTCCACCCCCCCCCCCCAAAAAAAAAACTGAAAGAGAAAGAAAAGATTACACCAATGAGGGATGTACCCTCATGATGACGTGCGTCAGCAACATCAGTCACGAGTCACGAACAAGAAGACAACGATGCAAAGAAGACAACACGGTGCAGTGGAAGGGGCTTCCCTACCAGGCCCTCTAGCACTGTTGACATTATGCAGCGGACATGTCAGCTTGGAATGTTGTAGCAGGAAGCAAGGGGAATAGAGGACGTTTCAAACTTAGACTTGACAAGAGTCCCTTTCTTGGTTACCAGCGTCATGTGCATCTCAGGACAGGAGTATGGAGGCACAGAGTAAAGCAACATGGTATACTCGGGGCTCCACACTAACTTTTTTTCCTACTTGCCCTTTGGGCAAGCAAAATTATCACTCTCAGATTTTTACTTGCCCAAATGAAAACATCAATAATGGTTTCTCGCTGGTTTTAACCAATGAATAAGCGATGGAAGTTTATTAACTAATTCTGGAGGGTGAAAAAGGTGTGATTTATGACAAGTTAAAAGAGTCATAGAATTAAGTACAATGAACAAAATAATGATGACATTTAGTATTTAAGTTAACTGAATACAAATTTGTTAGCTTCGGTGTAGATATTTGGGCATGTTTTGCTCATTTCATGATCAAAATTTTACATGTCCAAATTGGGCAAGTTCTAGTGTCAAGCCCCAGTATACTCCATCCAAATTATACACCAGAGTTTTGTACTTTTAAATTTCGACTTTTGTTTATCACAGTGACATCCATTCTGTGGTTTTTTGCAATATTGTTTTGGTTTGTGATGCCAGGCTCACGATTAGAACTGTCTGAAGATGCCGTTAAACAAGATTTGGTTCCTCCTTATTTTGTAGTTTACATGACAATGTTTTGATTTGTGGTGCCAAGTTTACGATCACAAATTTTGAAGATAGCATTGACCATATTTGGAGCACATTTTCAACATGTTTTACATTATTTTGACTGAGTGGCTGATAAAGCTCTGTGTGCACCAGTGTGTATTTTCTTGTGTATTTCCTACTTGGTTAGGCATGACAACAGAGCAATGACCTCAATTTATTGATGCTCCAAAAAAGAAACAGTGCATCTTTAAAGTTACCAGGTTGTAATTTAGGGTTCCCTGAAAAGGGGTAGGTAAGGAAAGGAACTCACTTTAATTGTGGACAGAAGTATAACAAAAGTCCACTCTACAAAGAATACTTTTAATGTACACTGTACAATGATAACTTCAAAGTTTTTTGCAGAATGAAAAGAATGGATGCCAGCACTATAGGTTTGAGAACAATTCCAGTTATAGTCCAGCATGCAGTCAAAATAAGATGCTTATCAAGTGCTCGATTGATTGGCTCTCAGGGAAATATATGGGGCGCGGGGTGATTTCACCCCAGCTATGGCAAAAGAGTCCCAAAAATGTGTAGAAGAGCCCCTGTAAATTGCCATAGGGTTCAATACAATAGGATATCTGGAAAACACTGAAACAGCAAAAGTAGGCCCCCCCCCCCCACCCCAAAAACGAACATTTTATTTTTTCCCCCGTTGGCTCTAATATTGCTACATGCACCAGTGATTTGCTACTATATGTATGTGTACCATCTTGTAATTTTTTGCTGATTTCCCCATCCCCCCCCCCCACCCCCCTTTTTTAATGTCAATGCTCGGTTCTCAATTGACAAGTGACCCACAGGACATTTTTGACTCATTCATTCTGACAGCCAAGAACAGTGTGAAACCTGGAGTACACATGTGTCATACAGACCTTATGGCTATGGCCCTCAAATGTCCATATCTTCCTCCCAGACCTGGGGGGGGGGGGGGGGTATGTATAGGTGTATGTCTAAGAAATTCTGCACGACATATACCCTCCAAGATGTGTTTTGGACTTGATGAAGTCTACACACTGTGAAACTCAAGTTCACATGACGTGTGATTTACTGGATTTGCCAGTGTGCGCAGTACACCCAACCAAACGGGTCACAGGGTCTCATGCCAACATACTTAGCCCAGTTAGACTTCCAGCTAAACACTAAAGTGTTTATGAAAACAATCAAATAATCTTTTAAATCTCTCAAGACAAGAGGATCTTGCATGCATATTATTTCTACACAAGATGAAAAACAAATTGCTAGTTTTCTTTTGGTGCTAAATGAAATCATCCTAAAATGCACTGTAGAATCAGCTCTGGGTGTGACCACTAGAATAAATGGGGGTGGCAGCCTAAAATGACATTACTTCATCAAGTCCTCCCCAGGCCAGGGTTCACCTTTCATCTCATCCCATTAAAACATGATCAGCTGAGAGAAACATACTGTCAAGCACCGATTGTATTCTGTTACATCACTGATCGCTAGCCTTCGCAGCCCAAGGCAAAAAAAACTCCGCTCCGAACTATGCTCCTCACTGACGCATCGTCAGAACGCATCTACTGGACAACCGAGAAATTACGCAGTCCTCTGACTCAAACCACGGCTCGGGTCGCCAAGACACGGCCGTGAGTAATGCCGTATTATCTATCGGAATCCACCCCTAGTGGGTCGATTTCCAGGAAGTATGTAACTCGGCGGAAACGCAACTGCCAAAAGCCGTCTTTGAGGTTGCCGGGTCGGGTGATGACATCTCAACACGGGGTAGCGTTTAAATGGCGATTGCGATCTCCGCGGCCTCTAATGGATGTCATGCCATCGTAATTAATGAAATGTCGGTGTAATAGAACAGAAACGAATATCAAGGTCATTGGCTTTTTATGAGTTAATCCAACATCTATTACGACTCTTAACCACTAATGTAGCACCACATTTGCACTGTTCTGGGTAATGAATTGATATGGTTCGAAATATGTTTCTCCCAACAATAATCCATTCGTTCATGTGTAGATACAATTTGTTATGTTGTTGTGTTATCTTTTATTCATTAAAATGCATGACCTCTGAATTTGTATCAACCATACGTCAACCTACCACTTAATCCACCCACAGGCTAAAAAGGCCACCAAGGTCTAATTGACCAAAATTTAATTTCTGCTAAAATGGTTAGAGCAAAGTGCTGTTTATATCTCTTTTGAATAAAAAATAATAACAATGAACAATACTCGTAATAGGCCATCATCTAATGAGCACATAATGAAGTTGTCACTTTGCAAACCACTACTCAATGGAGTACCAAGAAAAAGCAGCACTTACTTGTTTATTTTAAAAAAATTGTTTTCATTTTCTGAAATAATTGACCATGAATCTCCTACATCTATTCAACACTTAAGAAACAGAACTATTCTGTAAATTGGATATGGGTAGGTTTTCAGTTTACAGCATACATTAATACAGCAGTATTAAAGTCAGTTATCATCGTCAAATAGAATATTATCTGCTTTTACTCCAAAAGCAATATCCATTTGTTTGTGTAAAAAGGAGTGGGAAGGATAATCATCCTATTTCGTTGAACCTTAATCCATTGCTGGTAAGATAAAAAGTAAACAAGGAAATACTTTCAAAATTGCTGATTATTTGGTGGTATTTTCTGAGAACAGATTTACATATTAGAGTTACACTTGATCAGGGATGTAGTCGAGGCCAGCCTCAAGGCCGGATTTTGCCGGCCTTGGCCTCGGACCGAGTCACATGTACAAAGTCTATGGGAACAATATTTTTCCAGCGGCCTCGTGACTCGGAACAGCCTGCCTCGACTACATCCACGCACTTGATATACTTACAAAATATGTTTGTTCTTTCAAAAGAATACTGAGAACTAAGTAAAGAATATCCATGATCAACACACATCAGTCTCACAAAATATGCACAGAGAGTAGACGGAAACAGGGAAATGCATAACACGTTATTCATATAAAATGAATTCATCACATACATATCAACATCATATCAGTATCAGTTGACAAGTCTGTCAGTATTTTATTCAGTTGAAAAGTTTGAATGCTCTTTCGTACACGTGATAGTTATTAAATATGACGTAAACGCTTATGAGTAAAGCAGGCTGCCAACAATCAGAGAGCAGTCGGTCACGTAAGCCCGAGAGGTGGGGAGCTTGCATCCGCGAAGAGGGTTGGTGGAATGACGACTCGTGCATCTCCATCGACATACAATACACAAACAATTCATATTCTCATTACATGGTGGAAACATGCAATATGACACCAGTCAGTGACAGATTGCCCGACAGCACGCTCCGAAAAAAAACGGGCCAAATTTCCACGACAAGGATTCTATGTGCCCGCTACAAATGAAAAGGAATGTTGCTACTATCTCTCACACAGAGTTCCGGTGAGAAATATAAAGGAAAACTCTCATCTGCTGAAAACAATAAATCTATGATTGTTAAAATTTGCAAGATAAATCATATTGCAAGAATTTGATCTACTTCCTTCCCTGAAAAAGCCTTGTAATTTTGTTGTCATTCTTCAAAACACAAACTTTGAAGCAATAAATAACAACCAGCTAGTCAGAAGTAGGACAGAAGTGTCAATTATGCATAAATCTTATTAGTGGTGGAATGTGTTTGTGCACTACGTGAAGCACAGCATAGCCTCTCATCAGCAAACAAACAAAATAATACAAAACAAATTACATTTTCCTCCCCACTCCTTGTCCTATTATACTTATAGTAGTCCTATGCACTATGCATGCTTTACATATGGCATCAACAGATAACTAAAACAAAACAGAAAATTGGATAGACCATAAATATCTGGTAGACAACAAAACAGCATACTGGACAGTTTACAAATTCCACAGTGAAAAATGCATCCAAACTGAAAAAGTGTTCACACAGCAATGGGATATGACACGGTCACATGATTTCAACCAACCAATCAAACAATGAGAAACCACAAAGAGGTTACAGAAGAGGGTTTTTGCAACTTATTATGTCCAAATTTATACAAAGGGAGTCATGAAGAGACATAAAATATTACATACTGTATATTTAATCCAAAGGACTTACCACACTGACAGGACTGGGAGCTGAAGAGTCGATGCTGATGACTGACTCATCCCCATCCACTGAGGCACTGGCACTGTCAGTCACTGCATCTCCTTTGGCCTTCTTGCCAAACTCCTTCTGGAAAGGAGAATAAAGTAATAATAAAATAATATAACAACAACCTTATCATCATCAACATCATTATCACCATCACCATCACCACCACCGCCACAACCACCACCACCATCATTAACAGTATTCATCGCCATCATCATCACCATCACCATCACCATCACCACCACCGCCACAACCACCACCACCATCATTAACAGTATTCATCGCCATCATCATCACCATCATCATCACCACCATCATCATCACCATCATTATCATTGCTATCACCATCACCATCACCATCATCACCATCACCATCATCACCACCATCATTATCATTGCTATCACCATCACCATCACCATCATCACCATCACCATCATCACCACCATCATCACCACCATCATCATCATGATCATAAATTTATCATCATTAGCACAATCACCGTCATCATCATCATCAACTCAACATCATCAACATCATCACCACCACCATCACCAATCATAAATCGCCATCACCATCCTCCTCCTTGTTGTCGTTGTTGTAGTCGTCGTCACCACCACAGCGTTACATTTCTACTAACAGAAGTAAACTCATTTGCATTGTACAAATTAAAACAGTACTATAACTCCAACAAAGCCTTGATAAAAAAAGGAGTTTACAAGGTCTGGGGGATGGGAAGGTGAGGGGGTCCTATTGGTCTAAAGACCTGCAGATTCTTTCAGAAGTTTGTTATTCCCCCCCCCCCAAAAAAAAAAATAAATAAATAAATAAATAAAAAATAAATAAATAAATAAATAATAAATAAAAAATAAATAAATAAAATAAAATAAATAAATAAATAAATACATAAATAAATACATAAATTAAAAAAATGAAATAAAAAATAAAAAAATGAAAAATAAATAAATAAATAAATAAATAAATAAATAAATAATAAATGAATGAATAAATAAAAAATCAGTGTGCTGACAGTGAAAGGAACAAATCATAATTAATTCAATCTCGTTCTTTCGCAACAAGCAAATTATAGGCAGTACTAACAGATGATACTTGACAAATTCACATTGAAACCACCAATGTATAACATATACCTACATGTATACAGAATAAAGTGATATGTCATATATGTGAAAACTCATTTCCCAGAAATGGTTTATCAAGGTAATCAATAATCAAAGTGTTCATGAAATAAATCTAATCAAATTCACCTGCTATCCACCCACTGAGAGATGTATTTTAAAATGCTGTTTTAACATTGATGTCATGTAAATTTAATATATAACAAAATATGACAACCTTAACAATAGAGGTTTTTCTAGGAAATCATTTTGAACGTAGGCTATAACTTCTCTCATTTGGATTACTCATTGATATGAATCACATTCGAACTAATAAATACATAATGTCACAATATTGTACTTTTCAATTAACTTAATGTAAAGATGTTTTAAGTTAACTTCACATTTCAGGGTTAAAAGTTGATAAGGAAAATAATCACTTTGCTTGTGAAAAGGTGATGCAGAAATTACATCAAACCCACAATTTACATTCTAGAACAATCTATTACTATGGTATTGCATTCAATGTATATATCCAGAGGATAGAATTTCCACCAACACTTAACTCTAAAATATCTCCAATTTCACAACTCTCATGAAAAAAATAACCTCCAATCAAGACGTTTGTACTCAAATGCATCTAGGACAATTTTTCTACAGAAAACTTTAACATGAACTATGATCACTGCTTTTTCTAATAGGTTATTACTGAATTGTTGGAATACCATATTATTTTCCCAGTACACATTTTCAGAAATTTTCCACAGCCTTTTTCCTAATTTTGTGGCTCCATGGCTCATGAGAACTGAAACATTATGGGTCATGAAGTCACAAATGATTTTCATTCATGTATTTCACATACTCTCATGAAAAATTGCATATCAAAAAACTTCTGTTTTACATGACTTCTTTCTAGTGAAAAGGGAAAATGAAGTGGTATTTGGGATACATTTATTGTCTCTGTTTTTATCAATCACAGCTAGTAGTGACAATGATGACAGAAATGTTGTACATTCACCACAAGTCACATTCTTTTTTTCTTTTTTTTATAAGAATTTCCCTCTGGATAACATATAAGGAAATTGACAATGTGATAACCATTACTGCATGTGTTAGAATGACTGGGTACATCACTTCAATTCCCTCTGCAAAATCTCTCTCTTTTCCTGAGTACCTCACTTTTTCCATGTCTGTTTAACTGTGATAACAGGATGGTTAAACACGAAGAAACCCTTGATATATAAATATGTCATGTTTTTTTTATGTTGTCCTTGTTTTTTGGCCTCAAAAACATGCATCAATAAGGAAATTTCCTTTTCACAAACCCCTATACAGAGTTGCCGTCCTTCAGCAGCATAAATCAATAACAAATAAGCTCAAAATCAGTAATTCATACAAAAAGGAGTAATTTTCTGTGCACCACTACAAAATCAGAGCAGTAGTATGCCCAAAGCTACATATACATTATCCCAAAGATGTCATTGGCAAAAAAATGGCATGTAACTATTTAGTGGGAACGGAAATAATCAAGGATTTTTTGTTAAATACTTATTTGAAGACTGGCTATCAAATATCTTGTCTCTTCACATTTTAATCATATTTAGAATTAATACATGTCTGAGTAGACCAATTTCCTGCATGAAAGAAAAGGACCATTAGGCACATTACTTCACTTAAAGGTCTTAGTTATTTAAGGAAAGACTACATACAATGAAGCTGCCTATACTTAGTTTAAAGCCTATTATTTCAAAGAAATTTCAAATAAATTTTAAACAATTTTTTATTTGCACACCAAAAGAGTCATAACAATACTTAATATAATCAAAAGAATCAGAATATATAGCGATATTTGCATTTGATCTTGGGATAGGGAAAAGTTTTTGTTGTTAAGTATGAGGACCTGTCCATCATCTAAAAAATTAATTAACACTCACCAAAATCTCCAAATCTTTGTCTTTCTTCCTTTTTCTGTCCTTGCCTCGATGTTGAACATCCATGTGCCTTTTCTCGCGTTGTTTTATACGAACTGAAAGACAGACAGACAGACAGCACAAGATGTTTTAGCACAACATAGAAATATTCATTTAATAACAAGCAATGTTACGGGCTGAATTATGAACATGAACATTTGTCACATAGAATGGAAGTGAATGAATATGTTTTGGTGTTTCACTATTCATAGTAAGGTAAAAGTTCATTTTCCCCAGGTAACTACTTCTTTGTTTCAACAAATATTACATAGAGTTAACAAATATATTCATTTACACAAAATTGGGTTAGAACTCACACTAGGAAGCCTGTGCACAATACAGTCATCACATGTGTTTACAAGCTCTGAAAGGATACATCAAGGTAGGGCACTAAATTTATGATTTGTTGTATCTTGTAGATACAGAATGGAAGTGAATGAATATGTTTTGGTGTTTCACTATTCATAGTAAGGTAAAAGTTTATTTTCCCCAGGTAACTACTTCTTTGTTTCAACAAATATTACATAGAGTTAACGAATATATTCATTTACACAAAATTGGGTTAGAACTCACACTAGGAAGCCTGTGCACAATACAGTCATCACATGTGTTTACAAGCTCTGTAAGGATACATCAAGGTAGGGCACTAAATTTAGGATTGGTTGTATCTTGTATTGCCAAATAAAGAAATAACAATTAACTAACTGGTTAAAGATTGTGTCATTGATTTGCACCTCAAAAAACATCTATATGAATGAAATCAGCTGAAATCATATCCAATGTGAAGATTAATATAAATAAACACCTCTCATAGAGACTTGGGGTAAAATATTGAGTTTTGGTGAAAATCTGGACGGTTAAACTTCATCCTTTTTCAAATTACCCGGGAGCAATTTCAAAAAATCCGAGACGTCAAACGTGCACGTGTCATTCCAAAATTGTCCGATCAGCCGTTAGCCAATGGTCGCGCGGGGGTAAAGCCCTTTAGCCAATCACTGTGCGCTCCGCTGGTCTTGCGACGGTACACAGTAACCGCGATTCACAGTTTGAGCAAAATTGAAACTCACGCAAAGAACAACATTCTGGTAACATGTCGTTATTAGTTTTTCTCATAAAACAACAAATTCATGACGTATGGATCTCAGACTTTCAACACACCATTTGTAAGTACTATACTACCATTTGGTATTAATAATGAAGGGAAGTAATGGACTTGCACATCCCTGACACAATCTTTAAGTAATTGAATAAAAACTAAATAGATACTAAAATGGTTACATACACTTTCTCTCGATGTCTTCATCATCCAACAGGAGGGACACCACTTCTTTTGGTTTCAGCTGATCCAGTTTGAAATTCCCTCCAGTTATCACCATTCTTTGGATCTACATAAACAAAAAGAACAATGACAGAGAAAGACAAAATAAGTTTCTTATGCCAGAAAATCACCTTCAACCAGTAAAACAATTACATTGCAATATCTGGAATTGGTTCAGGATCCAACTATATTAGTTACAAAACTTCATGCACTGACCACACTCAAACACGTATGAGTAGAATGGGGAGAGAGATCAAACAACATTGCAGTAAACAAGAGAGGCATTAACTATCAATTATTAACTCAAACAACAAATACAATTACCATAGATGAATGTTTATTCTGCATCAATGAAGTGATGAAAATTTTACTTCATCTTTGTATCAAAGGGCACCTGAATAGCAACCTGCAAGGGATACCGTCTTCCTCATTTAAATTCAAGTAGATACATACATGAATGACCATTAGGATGTCCATTTTATTTTCTATTGTTCAAATTGTTTTAAAGCCCAAGTTTAGTTTGGGGGACTTTTTTTTATTTGAAAGCTTTATGCCCAAAGGTCATATCACACCATTAACAGATTCTGAATATCTTTCATTTTTTGTAATTAAGTAATGAAAAATCCCCAGAGATTTTCGACTATATTTCACATTATAGCATTCAAAGGGTTAATAAGATTAAGTTATACCAAGTAAGACTAAATTGGCTTAACGTTAGAAAATATTAAAATAAAACTTGAGGATGCTCAGGAAACTTTGTGTATTCACAATTTAGAAAGTTACAATGCCTGAACTTCCTTAAGATGTATGTATAAATCATTTATTTCATATTCATAGAAAAGTATCCTCACTCTCCCCCCCTACCCCCCCCCCCTATAATTTACCAAAAATATGGGACAAGCTGTGGTTTCAGCAGTTCCAGGGGCAAAAAAAAGTGGAGGGGGGCAATTCTATCCCCAAAAGTATTGAAAACAAAACAAAAATCAGAAATAGAGACCATGCTCCCACAGGTCTACCATCTGCAAAGCCGTACAGGAGACACTTTCCTCCTAAAAAACAAAACTTTACCCCAAATCGTGGAATTCATACAATTTGACAAGACACGTAAATTACCAGACTGACAAAATAATGGTGTTGGGAAGACTCTTACTCTGCTGACACACCTCCCACCCTGTCCCCGATGTGGGTCAGTGGCAGTACCATAATGAATTGGATTTCCTTTCAAATAATTTGTAACATTTGGACAAAATTGTGCAAAATTCTGAGATATGCTGGGTAGATGCATGGCTGGGAAAGTGATATGTCACGAGTCTATGGTCGGTGCATGAGGTTACAATTTACACCACACGGAAAAATCAGAAACAATATTTTTGTACATAACAAGTTTTCACTTGGCCAACATGTCTATGTGTGTAGACATGTATAATTTGGATGGAAGTTTGAGAGCAGTCCGTATCAGCACTTGACAGACCACTTACTAAATTATACACTCAAATGACACACATATTTCGCTCATGCACACACACACACACACACACACACACATACATACATACATACATACATACACACATACACACACAAACACACACATATACATAGTCCCAAATGCATAGATATTGGTACATTTGTGGCAACAGATTTCACCAGCATAGGTTATACCCCAGGGCGACGGGCAATTTCGCCCTCAACAGAGTCCAAATCGCCCCTTAAAATCCTAAAAAAACAATTCTTTTGAGCGACCATTTTCTGCAGAGTCGTCCTCATCTTGTACTACAGAAATTTTAGGAAAGTTCACAACCATTTTTATCAATCATATCATTGAAAAATTTGTGGAAAAACTGTTCAAGTTTCTTTACATTATCACTCAGAAACTGCATTTGCTTGCTTGTTCATGTGCATTATAGCCCCCAAAATTCAAGAATAGCCCCAAGAAATTCAAGAATAGCCCCAAGGCTCATTTGAAAATTGCCCTTAAAAAATTAATTCCTACCCTGGATTTCACCCACTAAACAACCACAAATGAAAACCCACTTATCTGTAAAAAGTTTTGACACACATTAATCAAAGGTAGTCCCCGATTTAGGACGCAATGAGACAAGAATCAAGAATCAATTTCGGTCAAACACTGGATATGCGGTAGACTTTTATTGCTCCATACGTCTATCCCAAAAATTACATATTTTTAACCACTATAGAGTGAGAAAATAAATATTCTGTAAATGATTTTATAAGGAAACATGGGTTTATATTCCCTTCAAATCGAGCCACGTGCAAATCATGTCGTCTCTCAATGAACAACAGTGCCATATAGCATCGAGCTCAAGGGGTTAAGGTTTCTGCTCTGAAAATGTCATGGTCACGTTTCCTCTTTGTCGTACAATTATTATCAGAAACTTCTTCTATGATGTCCAATTTTGTTGTGTAGCTTTATATGGGTTCAATTTCTATTAGGGTCACACTTTAATTCATTACTAATTAATGAATTCTCATAAATTAAAGATAAAAACTTTCAACCTGGATACATGCTCTAGCTAGTGTATATTGTTTTACATTTTAACTCATTTGGTTCCCATGCATTTTTTATTTCTCCCAATCACGTTAGTGACTTGTAAGATGGATGATGGACTTTCCTTTAAAAATAGTTGTAACAGACTGGAACCATGGGAAAAGAATGCCCCCAAAATGTTGGGAGATGGGAGATGGGAGTTATCAAAAAGTGGCTAACCAAAACAGGCCTCGGGAGACTTATTACTAGGGGTCATGACACGTGTAGACAGTTCCAAATGATCTCATGTCGGCATTGTCCTGCGGCGGCGGGCACCTCCATATTTGATTCCATGTTCCTTTAATTCAGCTAGAAAAATATGAAAATTGGTCTCAAAATTGGATTCCCTGGAGGGATGAATGTAACTGGAGCACAGATAGCAAATGTTGGACGGAGACAGTGGAAGGAATACAGACGGCGAGTGCCTTTCAGTGGTGTGAAAACTGTGAATTCATGGGAGTTGTCGGCCCAAAGTCAAGTGGATGTTGCCCAGCGGGGGATGCATGAGTCTACAACTAATCATCTAGCTCCCTGCGCATTTCAACAGTTACACCAGTGCCTCCAGCCCCGGCCACTTTTTCCCCCCTGCCCCCTTGCACTTCCAGTGGTCAACACCATCGGCCTCCATCTTTTGATCTGTTTCCACTCACGTCACGGCTTGGTACACAATGCAACTGACCCGTGAACTTGTGTTATTTCAAAAAACAATTCCTTCAGTCATCGGGCAAGACAAGGATTACCTTCTATCACAAAAGTAAAGAAGGAAACCTTTCTGGAGCAAAACGTCCTTTTTTTATTTCGTGTGTCGACCGGTGAAACCCGCCCCCACGTGTTAACTCTGATTCTGCATTTGACATTACCAGCCAGTACAGCAATTATCATCACACTAGCATTGCAGCCTCATTCTTTACAGTGAATGATATTTGCAGTTGAAAAAATACATAGATGTAAAAGTATATACCCTAGACTTCAAAAAATAATTTAACAGTTTTCTATGGCTCAGGGTTCAGCTCACTATTTTCCAAAGATTTCCTAGGCAGCATCCCCTTCTCTCCCCAATTAGCAGGTTTAAAGAAAAGCGATCTTTGAGTTGAACAGGATTAATGTATTCTTATCACATCCAAACAAGGACTTGTATTATCGCTTGGCCTAAATGAAACCCTTACATTACAAGACCCAAATATGGTTGCTTTTGCAAGCAAGTACGCACGCCCCACTCATATTACGTCTTATACGACAGCAAATACCAACATGCATCTCAAAATCATTTTAATGACAAGTATGGAGATGGGACATGGAAAGAATAACATAAAACTAAAAAAGATTTCACCATTCATCATTGACATGAGGAACATATCAAGTGCCTACATTACACAAGTAAAAAAATACATACATCACTTCAATTTCGTTTTACATTTGACAAGTTTTCCCTAATACGGATACGGCTGCCGCGATGAATTACACCGAGTTCAAATTCCGTAAATGCAGTCACATACTCCCAACGCCACCAGGCACGAGCTGCGGCAAGTCGTGAATGTTTTCCTAAATTTTTACCTGTAATCCACGGAAGAGACTAAGATACTATCATCCCCCTACGTTTTGTGATGATTTAAATACCGACATCTGTGCAACCCCCGACTAGGATGATCTTGGTAAAATATGAAAATGTTTAAATATGTCATCAACATGAACGTGGAAAACTGTTTTTTTACGGACCAGTGGAAAGTGAACTGCCATGTGCGTGCTCCTAAAATTAGAAAATCTCTCTCTCTCTCCCTTGCATGCCAAATTTCAAAATCAGCAAAAACAATGCAGCCGGGTGGTATTAATAGAGTAATTTTAAAGTGCAAAGGAACTTTGGTCGGATTTGAAACACGTGGATGATGATCACGCTGCACTGGTTTTGATTTCCTTGCCACTTAAGCTGATGCAGGAGTTGTAAACAGTGACAGAATGTATCTCCAATAATGACTGAAATAGTGGGGAGCAATGCGTAACAACTTATTTCTGACATCCTAATTTAAGATTGGGTTAATAAGGATCATACTCTCTACTTTTCCCTTCCCCATATACAAGGTAATTGAGAGCAAGGGGAACCTCAGCCTCAGATGCTGTTTACTTAACCCCCCCCCTTTCCTTCCACCATCACCATTACCAACTCCTCCCTTTAATTTCTCCTCCTTCAAAATCTCCATCCCCTCTTCCTCTTTTCCCTTCTCTTGTTCCTCCTCCCCTTCTTTTTCACCTGCCTCTTTCACTTCCTTCCTTCTGTATTTATTCCCCTCCCTCTCTTCCTCCTCAACTTCCTCCATCCTCTTCTGTTCTTCTTCCTCCTCTTTCTCCTCCAACCCCTCCACTTCTTTCTCCTTTCGCAGACATTGGATCATGGTTTGCTAAATTTTGATTCAGGGCCAAGAAACCCCTGGGCCAATGTCCAACATCATCATCTCATTATTTTGTCATGTGGTATGGCAAATTTCTTACAATAATTGGCAAATATGATGTTCTTCTGGATTACACATGAAGATTTACTTTGAGTGGTGGGGAGGAGTGTGGATAGGAGTAACAATATCATGACAAGTAACTTCTACGATCGCACATGTCAGAAGCGATAAGGAATAAGGGGTTATGTTATGAATATGTTCTCAATCAAACGTCATAGCACACATGGTTGGTATCACAACACCAGTAAACTTCTGAACAAAATGTGTCAGTTAAAAGTATAAGCTCTGAGATGATCATGAATGTGATGGAGACCAGAACCGTATGATTGACGAATGAGCCTAATTGCTGATTAGTTGAAATGGATACTGGAGCTCATGTTATCATGTCAGCAAAATTATAAATTGATGTTGCCAAGTTTAATTAGCCAAAGGTCCTCATCCTTGTTACCATGACACTTACAACTGCATCATCCATGGCAACCCAGGGGTACCGTTTCTATTCCACAAATTCAATTTAGTCCTGTTAAAATGAAGAAAACAATTCCTCCTCTTTGGATTGATTTTATGATAGCAACATACGGTACTTGTGTCCAAATCAAATGAAACGACGGATCATTACTATAAATGAGGGGATATATAATACACCTATTTATTACACTGCCACTAATTATACTTTCTGTCAATAATTGTATCTTTTTATGAACCTTTGATTTAGTAATTCTCAGTTAGGCAATATAGGTTAAGGGGAGTTATGTATTTCTTGACAGTGTCAGACCACAGCCTATTGTTATCTGTATTTTCCACAGTCATATTTTTTCTTTCTTTTATCTTACACTGATTATTGAATGTGAGAATCCACTTTTAAGCATCTGAGCTGCCATGTCAATATTTCAGCTGTGATTCTACACCCCTAACTCATGACCCTCCGACCCTCCAGGATAGTCTACATTCATCTCAACTTCTCAGATTCTACTGAACGTCCATTTCTGGACCAAAGCATTCTGTTTAACTGTAATTTGAATACAGTTTTGAAGTATTTATACCTCATTTCAGCATAGCAAATGTCCAAACAATAAATCTTGGACAAAATTGACCCAGTGATTTACAATATGAAATTTAGCCTTCGCATCTTTCCAACAACTCTGCAGCCAGTCAGAGTACCAGTGCCCCCAATAGCTGACAAATCTCAAGAAATCTCCGCCCTCAGCTTACACGAGGTCACATCGGGAGGTCGCAATGGGAGGCCAAGCCGGTTAATTGCTAACATAACAGTCCTAAAACTTTCATAGATTTCAGTTTCAATTTCATATCAGCTTTCAAATAGCATTGAATCCCTACTGAGTTATTACTGCCTTCCTGATGAGTCCAATAAATTATCAACTTCTCATCAAAAGCATTCGGGAGGAATTCTAGTAATTTGTTTGATTTTGTTTTCACTCCTAATTTAGGGCAGCTCAGGGCAAAAAGGGTCGTTACCAGATTCTTAACTCTCTGCAGTTTATGACCTGTCTGTGTCTATTCTAAATTTCCACATATGGTTGCGAGAAGAGATCATCAAGGATTGAGCAAACAAAACACTGCAATTATTTCTTGGATGGCATTTCATTTTCAAAGGATGCCTTTGTAAATTTCAAGAATAATAAGTATCTAGTTCTCACATATCTATACCATGTCTACCAAATATATCTGTACTGGTGTTTGTACAGTAAAGGAATCAGGCATAGTCAATTTTTATCCAACTTACAACCCCACTAGTCTTCAGCTACATCCATAACCAGTTAGCAATACATGTCCCAATCAAATTGCTTCAAAAACTAGACCCTTTCT
>JZLH01S0175422.1:32178-44594 GCA_001188425.1 Eucidaris tribuloides | reverse complement strand
AGCCTTCGCATCTTTCCAACAACTCTGCAGCCAGTCAGAGTACCAGTGCCCCCAATAGCTGACAAATCTCAAGAAATCATCCGCCCTCAGCTTACACGAGGTCACATCGGGAGGTCGCAATGGGAGGCCAAGCCGGTTAATTGCTAACATAACAGTCCTAAAACTTTCATAGATTTCAGTTTCAATTTCATATCAGCTTTCAAATAGTATTGAATCCCTACTGAGTTATTACTGCCTTCCTGATGAGTCCAATAAATTATCAACTTCTCATCAAAAGCGTTTGGGAGGAATTCTAGTAATTTGTTTGATTTTGTTTTCACTCCTAATTTAGGGCAGCTCAGGGCAAAAAGGGTCGTTACCAGATTCTTAACTCTCTGCAGTTTATGACCTGTCTGTGTCTATTCTAAATTTCCACATATGGTTGCGAGAAGAGATCATCAAGGATTGAGCAAACAAAACACTGCAATTATTTCTTGGATGGCATTTCATTTTCAAAGGATGCCTTTGTAAATTTCAAGAATAATAAGTATCTAGTTCTCACATATCTATACCATGTCTACCAAATATATCTGTACTGGTGTTTGTACAGTAAAGGAATCAGGCATAGTCAAATTTTTATCCAACTTACAACCCCACAAGTTCTTCAGCTACATCCATAACCAGTTAACAATACATGTCCCAGTCAAATTGCTTGAAAAACTAAACCCTTTCCATGCCAAAAAACGCACCAATACCACTCCAAGTTCTGAACCTTTCACATTTATTTATTTATTTTTTTTAACTAGTCACACTGCAGAATCCATGTCCATACATACATGCACTTTACATGCACAGGTTACCGAAGAAGGATCTTTGTGGCACAATCTAGTCCTGATAATGAATTTTAGGATTCCATATCCACAGTATCAGTTTTCAGTTGACTTTTATTTTTGTGCCCCAGAACCTCTCTAGCACCATGAATGAAGTGCAACACATGATTGGTATTGGAGACCATCTGTCACCAGTTGGACGACTGGTCTGTGGCTCTCTGGTATTCCAATGTTATTGCGGAACTTGTTGTTCTCTTCGTCAGGTGTATTGCCCATACACAACATACTAGTCTGGCTTCCAGACACAAGAACTTATCCTATTAGGCCTACAATCATCCGTTAACTATCTTGAACTAAGACTAGTTTTCTGAGGTACATGTGACTGCCGTCGCATAGTGCAGGTGTAAAGGGGAAAAAAGTCGCAGGGTCTGGAATCGAGACTATCTAAATACCAGAATTTGTGGTGATTCCAGTGGGCATGTCAAATTTGTGACCTGATAATTCCCTCCATGGTCATTTAAAAAAAAATGGCAAGATTTGGAAGAAATGATCAATTACAGACACAATGATACCCCAGCATCACATACATTGTATTAGGTTACTGCTGTGAAGATTTCATAGTCATATTTACTATGGGATCAATTTCTATCAGGACCAGAGATTAATTCAGTACTGGTAATTTAGTGCTTGTTAGACAAATTCTTTCAGCCTGAATATACTCTTAAGTGTACAAACCAACTGTCAGCTTAGTATGCATTTGTGCTATATTACGACTGCTAAACACCGCACGATGTGACGATCAGAGACAGAGGAAGATCGTTTTATCTTGCGAAGTATATCTATTCGCGACACGACAAGATGGTTTTTAAAAACATCTGAACATGTTCGGTCTACCAAGACGGACTGTACACAACAGGACCATCTCATCGGGAACTGTCGCGTTGTGTGGTGTATAGCGGCCTTTAGTCTCTACAACACAATAATTCAAATCAAAGTCTAACGGTCAATATAATTCTACTAAAACTGAGTTTCTAGATCCATCCTACACTTCACCAAAGGTTCTTTGATGGTATTTTTTTCTGCATACATCATTGTATTCACAGTTTAAAACAATGTTAATTTTTAGGCATGCAAAAGAGACATCCGCCCTTTAAGGGGGAGAAGGGGTATTTCACCACTGTGGTCAAATGGTCAATTGGGGTCATATCAGTTTTCATGCATTCGGTATATAAAATATTTTTGGGGCAATTATTTGGTCCCAGTGTACCAATAGATCTGTCAGTTCATAAAAGATATCTTCCACCCCTCATTTTTCATGGGGAAGTTTTTACAGCTTACTCACTTGGTTTCTTGCAAAATCACTCTCTTATTACTCTTTGTGACATTCTTGCAATATAAATTTGATAAGTTCTCACTTTTCTCAAACTTTCAAAATATTTCTGAAATCTGAAGCTAGAGTTCAATGCCAGTATTTTTTCTGTCATTCTTTCTGCCTTATCAAATTTCAAATGAGAAAACACTTGACATTCAATTACTTCAGGCTACCATTTTCTACCAAAAAAGTGCAAGATTTTGAATTACAATTTAGCAATTGCAATGTGCATGTATGAATCAATATAAGTGGTCCAATTGTATGTTTTTATGTCATTTTTCCCACTTCACTGCTGTTTACTTCAACTATTTTGATTTTGAATTTCATTAAAACTCCTAAATAATGTTTCAATCACTGAAAAACAATATTGCCCATATGGTGGTGACACAACTAACCAATCTCCTCCTCCAGCAAAAAAGAAAAAAGCTTTAAAGTCACAAAAGTGTTCTTATTCACCTTAAGTTTTTTTTTGTGGGTGAGGTGCAGAAATTACTTTGTTTGTATTGTTTCACTTTGTTTTGTTTAGTTTTTCATTTTTCACTCTTTTTTGGCCTGGTTCTCTTCAAGTCCAATTTCAGGTTTGTAATCCCAGCATCACGTAACAGTTGTAAAAATCAAAATGCAATTTTCTACAAGAGACCACAGCCGTAACTGATCCCAATTAATTTGGAGGAAAGTCACCCAGACAAAGAGAAACAGGTGTAACGACAAGTACAAGGATTAGGAACAAACCGCTGGATCTCATCAGATTTCAGGCCACACGGCGTACGTCCAATCGGTACACCGGGAAAGGTCTCACCTCGAAACCGACTCTTTATAAGAGGCGAGTAATTGCATGGCACAGCAGGACTCACCGTTTAGCTTTCCCTCAAATCTACAATTTCCCTTTTGAATTTCCCCCCTCATCTGATGGACGGAGAGAGGTGGGGAGTGCTTACACGGATACATGATTTCGAGAGAAGTGAAACACTTTCCGACTGTCACATCGGTTTCCCCCCTCGGTGACCGGTTGGTAAGAGCTGGCTAAGTTCACAAGTTTACTGTGGGATTCCTAGCAGGACTGACCAGTCATTTTCAAAAGAAAAAAAGTCAGTGTACTGCAGTACAAATGTGAAATTTCATTAACCCTTTCAGTACATGTACCATGGCAACAAAACTCCATAGTGTGGTGCAGTTTTGGTTGATCTCATGAATTTTTCATAGATTGTTCATAAGTATTGTATTGTCACATGACTATGTTAGATATCCGATGACATAAACTTTGCTAAAATTGTTCAGAATGACATATTGTGATATTCAATTTTCACCCACTACATATCACCATGTACATTACCTAAGGCAAAATGTTGGGGGGGGGGGGTATTTCAATTATTTAAATAGGTTTCTTGAGAATGTCAGCATTTCAAGGCATTCAATTTTCAGAGCATTAATACATGATGTATATCTATTTATTAAAAAGACACAGTAGGAGAAAAAAAATCAGTTTTCATTCAGCATTATAATTCTGTTTTCAATCATTGTAGAGTATAAAAACAATGCTCTTTTCAAAAGTGCATATACTGACACTACAGTTATGCCTATACTACAGGGTGGAAACGTCACAATTTGTATGCATGCGAGATCTAGCCCGCGTAGATGTCACTGTGGGTGTTTCGGTGACCAGGAAGCTTGGCTGAAACGCAAAGTGAGCGTGGAGACCAGATCAAAGGCCGCGTCACGGATCTCCGCATTTTATGGACCGCAGTCCGCGTCCCCCTTCCCTCGGACTCAGCTGCTAGCAATTACAACTATCATACGAAATCGTTAATTAGAACTGTATGCAACTGTGGTTTTTCAGACTAATGGCATTAAGGAAATAACTGTAAAAGGATATTTGCTGTGGAGGACCTGTGCGTCATGTGATTTGACAGTAGGGAGAGGGGGTGGGGATGGGGAAGAGGTTAATATTGTACTATGCATGTGATATAAAGTACATAACTCATATCTATTGCAGATTACAGAGATATGTATGTACGCCTACTCTCTTTGCAGATATGACACTTACCACAAATGACCGTGGAGGTCTTTTAACTACCTTTTATGATGCCAATTTAATGAAGTTAATTTCAATGTCACACTTTTTGTGTGAATGAAGTGTGACGAGACAGTCAAATAGTAATCATCCAAATGTGTCATAAACATCTCCATTAACTAGTTTTATTACCAGTGAAAGGAACAAAGGGTTAAGGACTAGTGCTGCACTGGAAAGTTTAACCAACAGTCAACCTACCATCAGAAGTGTCAAAGATCAGAAACAACTTTCAAGGTTTGAGTTAATCACTTTTCTTTCACTGGGTGCAAAATTATAAGGATTGCCATTTTCAATAATTGAGATGATATATCAGACTGATCAGTATTATACATGTAAGAGGGTACTCCAATTTATATATTTCAGGTTTAAAAAAAAACCATTGCCTAACACTTTTCCAAAGCACCACTTTTTTATATTTAAACCAGAAATTCAAAATATAAACAAACTAGAAACTCTAAATAAACTAGATCGCTTAATAACCCTTAGCCCAAATTACACGATCAAATCGTCTGTACCCCTGCTGCGTGTTCCAACATCCCAGAGCAAGAAAAGTACAAGGAAACATCTTTGTCGGGAGTGCAATCAAAGAGTAATACAAGCCAGTGAAAGATGGTGTAATTGGTGTGCCCGGTGGGCTCTCTCCACTGGTATGTGCACAAAGGCACGGTATGTCACCAGTAACTGCCAAATCCAGCTCAAATCAACCAAGTTTGGGTTGAGGGTACTTTTGTCCAACTGGCAGTGGAGTTGGGCAAACCTTAAAATCTTCTGCGAGACTCTATACATTTCTTTCTTTTTTACTTCCAGTTGTGTTGCATAAAACAATTCTACATTTTTATAGTTTTGATATTGAAATAGCAGTACAACTAATTATTGTTTCCTTAGATGCATCACCATGTACCTTACCATCAGCAAAATGTTGAAAAAAGGGGGGGGGTGTCTAACATTTTTATTTTGATTTATTAAACATGAAATTAATTTTGGGATATGCATTTTAATGGCATTAAAAGAAAATTTTATTTTCTAAAAATACAAAACAAGAAAAAACAATTTTTACAAAATCGAACACCTTACTCTGCCTTTAAGGGATCTCATTTGCACCTTTCCCACAGCACTGCAAAACATTACTCAGGCCCTTACGCTATTTATGAATGTCTGTGAAATCTGAAGATCAGTAATTACCTAGACTTAGAAGAATGCACAAAAATTCAACTGCCATTAAGTGTATGTTCTATGCTGGAAATTTTTGTCTCTAGGAGACAATAATTCAAATCAAAGTCCAACAGTCACTATAATTCCACTAAAACCGAGTATCTAGCTAGTATAGTCTGCTAAATCTTCTTAGATTGTATTTTCTTCTATACCAGTGTATTTTCCCAATACTAATTTTTACACAAGCAAATGCGCTACCTGTAAGCTATGGTGACATTGACGCAATTTCTACATCCAATTAAAACCAGAACACAACAGAAATATGAGCTGGATTCTACCCCAAAAATAGCAACATGAAAAATACTTTCTCCATCCATCTAAAAAAATAACAACATGACAAACACAAAAATTGACAACCAAGTGCAACTTCTCAATTAATGCTGGCATTCCCAGCCCCGCTGACTTGCAGCGGGTCTAATGAAGTAGAAGAGCTGTCAATCCCGGGACTGTAACCCTAGAAAGGCCCAATGATTTGATACACGTGCTAATCCACTTAGCGATCCGATGATGATATTGTGATGAGACAGGGATGCGGCTCTCCCGCCATCTTACCGTGTAACTCCTGCGGATTACGGGATACTTTTTGAGGGGTGTGTCTCGTTTCTTCCTCCTGCTGACTGCTTGCGAATTAGTCTAGTTCACAGGAGGAATTCCTGCTTTTGTAACGCTGGTCTCGTAACTTCTTAGCGAACAGCAACAAGTTAAATGTATTGGATGTACAGGTGCTAAGTTTTAATTTGAGATTTGCAAGCATAAAACGAGGCTTATAAAAAGAATAATTCGTTAACTAGAGCCTCAGGGAAAAGAGGAGCTCATGCAACCCCTCTACGTCCCTAGACAGTATGACATCAATTGTACAGTGTTTCTTGGTATTAACTTCCACCTTTAACTCTTAACGTGCCAGAGGATTAAAACCTCTATGGGCTTTATGTGTATTATTTGGTGCAGATCTGTGACTTCGGCACGTTAAAGTGATAGGCTAACATTGTGGAGCTTCAAATTAAAAAATTGTCAAACTTTGATAGCTGAGGTACATAGTACTGTTCAAATGGACAAATAAACACCCTAGAATACAAAAGTTTGGAAAGTTATACTGCCAATGGCAAGTTATGCATGAATAAACAATTACAACTCGGGTCGCGCAGTTTTTAATAGCTACCATGATACACAGTACCAGTCTATGGGAAAAATGGCAAGTGTGAATCCGCGTCAACTAAACAGATTTTACTTTTTTGAAGCACTAATCATCATTTTTGAAAATCAATTTTTCAGGGCTTCATTTTAGGCGCTCATCAAAGACACTGGTAGCATGGGGAATCATGTGGCTCGATTTTTTTTAACTTTGCGTAAATGCTTAGCCAAATACCTTTAAATGTTGATAGGACTAACATTTGTGCGAGCTTCAATTTAAAAATGGTCAAACTTTGATATCTTGAGCTACAACAGTAGTGTTCAAATGGACAGAATAAACCCCTAGAATACAAAAGTTTGGAAAGGTTACATCTGCAATGCAAGTTTATGCAAGAAAAACAATTAATGCTTTGACTTTTCCCAATCATGTCACCGGCCTTCAATGTTAGTTGTACAAACTCTTTTAAAGTTAAAGTCTCTGCTCGCGGCTTGCCTGTGCATTAGGCATGCAAGTCACGTAACCATTTTAACATACTTGAGAGATACAGATGCAATCATTTATCCAGGATGACTGCAAGGGAAAAATGTGTGTAGTCCATTAAAACATTTGAATCTGACGGATGACGTAAGCAGTGCCCAAAGTTGGATGCCCGTGTTATGGTCTGCTAGTCGGCTGATCGGCTGAGTGGTCGTGTGTACCGACAGTCGACGTACACGCAACAGGAAGTGTTAAGAAGCTATCACGGATCTATCACGTACCGGATCAATCACGTCCTAACGGTGGTGGCAAGCGCAGAATCGCAATGCTGCGCATGGAGAGAAACGCACTTGGCATGACACACCCACATGGTAGTATGTCACAGGCTAACGGCTACACCCAAGTTTGACCTTTCCCTCGGGATTTTATCAAATAAAACGATGCAATGTGGTTAAAGGGTCTTTGAATTGAGACTACACTTCTAACACAACATCACCCAATTTGCACTGCAGTCCTTAAAGTGGCTGCAAGTAACAAAACAACTGAATGACCATATATAAATCCATATTGATCATTTTAAACTTTAAATCGCACTTTATCTATTTCTGTGTTAATGTTTTCTTGGTAATTTGATGTATCTGCACCATGACCACCTATTTTACATGGATTTCGGTGCATTGTAAAATGTAATTATTATTATCACTTTTATTATACGGTAATATGTTTTTCCAACAGTGACTTAATATTTTCAAACTGAAGTGTAGCCCACGCATTGATATATGATCCTAATGCAACAGGTAACAATGTGAAACAGAAACTGAACCTAAATACTTTGCACAGTCTGCACACTTTGGATACATTTGAAATTGAAACTCACAGAAACCTCACAAAATTTTATTAACACCATATCCTATGCAAATTCCAGTAATAAAAAAGTTCAATTCTACAATAACAACAGACTTTTAATGTAAACTGGATGGGTGGGTGTTTTTTTCCCTCCGTCTTCTTTTTTTTCAAATGAAATATTACAATACAGACTGAAGTGTAGCCACAGGTCTATTACAGAAACCCAGAATTATTGGATTATTTCAATATCGTTATTTCCTAAACAGGTTACATTTCAAATTACTACTAATAAAAAATATATAAATTGGTAAAAAGATTTTTAAACTTGCAAGAAAATATGGGCCCAGTAATTAATTGTTGTATGTTTCTTTCTTCCATTTTTTCTTTTTGTTTTTCTTGCTTTCTTTTCTTTTATCTTTCCTTTCCTTCCTTTCCTCTTTCTTTTTATCTTCTTTCTATTTCTTTTTGCTTATTTCTTATTACTTCCTTCCTTCTTTCCAGATTTCTTCTTTTTGCTTTTGTTTTCTTATCTTTTTCTTTTCTTCCCTCCTCATGTCTTCTTTTTTCTGTCATTTTATCTTTTCCATTTTTCCTTATTTCTTTCAATCTTTCTTATCTCTTTCCTTCTTTCTTCCTTTTCTTTTTTCATTATTTATTTTCTTCTTTTTGCTTTCTGCTTATCTTTCTACCACTTTTTTTTCTTTCTTTCTTTATAGGACAACATTTTAGATTTCAGAACTCACTGTTGGTGGACCTACACGTATCAAAAGAGGGTCTAAACTATGAGTGAACTGTGATTACCTCAAGGGCACATTATACACGTGTATGACATATGTACTATATGCATATAACATGAACGTGCGAACACGGTGTATTACACATGAACAAAAACTGTCATTAGCAACAACATGTACCATGCTTTAATTTAGCTAAAGTATGGAAAAACTTGCTGTCAGAAAATCAGGTTTCTTTTCCTGTTGCTTTTCATTCTGCTCTACTTGGTTATTTCACTTTGGGGAGATATCTGAAAGGTACAATTTGCATGCTTCAAAGAAATAAGAAAGGAAGTATAAAAGAACGGGATGGAAAAAAATGTTGAACAGATGATGATGATGATGCGCAATGGAGGTCAAAGTGACACCGCAAATATTTGTTTTACTGTTCCCACAGCTAAAGGCATCTGCTAATAGCTCACTCATGCCATTTATGTTCGTGACGATCTTGGGAGCCCATAAAGATTCGAGCCGCCACACACGACACGGCACGCACACATACACACATCCACATCGGCGGCGGCACCAGCCAGCAGCACTGCAAGATGTCAGGGGTCCTAAAAGACGGGTAAAGAGTGAGACTGTCAGAACATGAATGATGAGGGGAGACAATGACGAGAGAAGGATCATTAATGAGGCAGCATCATCAGTGAACCTTAAAGGCCCACAGTTGTCAAGACATGATTCATCCATAGAGAGTATATATTTCTTTTAACATAAAAAGAACTAGTCTTGAAGTACAGGCAAATGTTCAGAAACTATGATTCAACTAATGTCCACTTCAAAGTTCTCCTTCTCATCTACACAGTCTTTCACAAAATAGCCCCTTCCTATCACCAAGGTCATTTATTGCTTAGTCCATTTTCAACATCCTCTACTACCAGACGTATCCGGTCTACAACCCGTGCTCATCCCCATTTATCTCCCAGACCTCACATTATGAGAAATGATGATAGATGGATCATGCCTTCTCTGTTCTTGCACCTGTATTTTGGACCAGCTCCTATCCACAATCATGAAGCTCCTTCTCTGGATGCATTTAAGTCCCTCCTTAACATTCACTGGTTCTAGTATATCAGTAATCCAATCTTTGGTGAAAATGAGCTCTTTATGTTGTAATCTTGCCATTTGAAAGCCAGATATCGTTTTGTTCAAATCTCACATGTCAAATCTCAAAAAACAGAGCCATTGTCACAGGGTAAAACGACCTCTATCCATTACCAATTTGTTACTGTGCTAAGGCAGTCATGTTTTTTGCTCTCCTGAACATTTAAATTGCTTAAGATTCAAGAGTTTTATCTTGGTTATTTCCAAACCTTGTAAATCTTCACCTCTCACAAAAAGCCTTGGGACTGAAAAACTTTACATGATATCTGGGCGGTTTTCAATTAACCTTCAAACAATATTTTTTGAGATAAAATCATGAACTGGCAACCTGAATCCCTGAAATTTAACAGCAATGAAGTGTTATTTATGGTAAATTGACAGTATCTTCAGTACACTAATAACGCTTAGTGCCCAAATATCAGGATTGCACTAAGTGAAATAACAGGGACAAGCACAAGTTTCTATTAAATCAATATTTCCTGGAGTCAATGGACCTCCTCTATTTCAACCTGGAAGGAAGTAGGAAATCTGGGAGGCAACTGGTTAATATTAATTTGTGTCAACTCTTGATCATCAATTTTAAAAATGTGGCAAATCAGCAAAGTCACATTTGCAAGGATAAGGTGATATTTATATGGAATGCACAGGACACACTGGCAGTGCTTATCCTCTATACAGCCAAATGAAATGACTATATTGCAAAGATTATCCTTTCTGAAGGGGTCCCTTCTTAGAACTACTACAGAGTAGTCCGGTACAATAATTGGAATGCTGGTATTTGTTTTCTTTTATGACTAAGTTTTTTGTGCACTTACAAATAACTTGAATATTTTAAACTAATAAATCAGCATTAATCAGTAGAAAAAAATCAAACCCTATCTTTCTTACAGGAAATAAATAACCCCCACCTCTACTCACCTTCAGTAAAAATGGAAAAACAAAGAAAATACTGTTTTCTGAGTATGTTTTTAAAATCAGCAGTCTAACATAGTGGTCGGCTTTGGACCATGCATATTGGCAATCGATATACATGTATAAACCCTCATAAAACTGGATCTTTCAGGGATTAAATATAACTTTAAAAAAATTAGCATAGATTGTTTCATGTCCACCTTTAAAACCACTGAACCAACTCTCTAAAGTCACGGAGAAATTTATGGCCCACTCTGAACCAAATGGGCAAGTCACGCTGCTTGTGGGGACATATATATGGACTCATTAATGAAACTAAATTATTGAGCCAGTCCTTCGGGAGTTCCCTTAATGAGGCATATAACTAGGCCAACCTTGTAAGGAACACCAAACACTTATAGCTGGTTTTCTTTTTTTACTTATCTTCATTTTATACTTTTTCTCCAGGACTTTGATTAGTCTTGTAATAAATTATTCTTGCCCATTAGACGTGTGAGTTAGGCATATTACTTTAATCCGATGCTAAATGCCCGGGATTCCTGCCACCAGACGTAAAACAGTCAAGCTGCCAGACGAAGATGATGTACCGCCATCCGTATCTTCCAGCACCCGCCTCGAGTCGTGAGTCGCGTACGTGAAACGCCCAAGATTTCCTGACAGGAAAACCCCTATTTGGAATGGAAAGTTGTTTCAGGCCAGATGCATTGCGGGACCGAAATGTCCTGATTAGGTGACCCGCATGCTCCCTTGATGCGATGAAATACAGGGAGAAATGTACAGCATGAATACGCACAATTCTTGGAATGTGTTTTGTTTTTGTTTTTTGCTTTGTCCTTTTTTTTTCATCATATTTCATTTTTCTGTGTGTGTGTGTTTTGGGGTTTTTTGGCGGGGGTGAGTTTTTTCAGCAAACACTTGCATTTATTTTTCAGATGCTTTTCACAGGTCATATTCTCAATTTTGACACATGATTGAAATTAAGAGCAAAACTCTAAAACCTCAACTGTGATTCCATTTTTTAACGAAGACTTGCAGACATATTTCTTTCTAATTGAAGCACAAGGTTTGGAGTAAAGTGAAAGGTCTATTTTCACTATCACAATGTATAGCAATTTGCAAGATCAATTTTGTGGTAGCTGTGAAGCTGCAATAGACAAGAATCAAGATTCATTCTGAAATAACAGGGGGTGTGCGCCTCCCCCCTATTTGTTTCAAATTTCGCCGTGCAAATTTTCTGACAATCCCCCCCCCCCCCCACACATACAGACTCTTTGGCTGCTGATTTGGCCGCGAATTTGGCCGTGAAAAACATTTTTGACCGTGAAAATTTTCCCAGTGTACTTCGCCCCCTCTAAGATTTTACCCTTGCACCACCCCTGCTTGCAGGTAATAATTCTGAACGTGGTAACAAATGAGTTAAGTCTACAACAATACTTGCAGCTGTTAGCCAGTGAAAGAGTGAAAGTCTTTCTACTTTGCACTGGATTTCCTGGTTCTTGCATATTTTATGACCAATAAAATCATTCTCTTTGCCACAGATTTCCATTTGCACACCAGAAAGTAAAGAACAACTGTCACAGTGGTGACATTTTCCCAAAATGTTTTATACAGGTTTTTCACAAATTTACTGCTCCTCCTTGGTGAAATATATTGCAGACTTACATATTGGAAGTGGGGAAGCAAATAAGTAAACGTAATAATGCTT
>JZLH01S0175422.1:6311-18971 GCA_001188425.1 Eucidaris tribuloides | reverse complement strand
ACTAAATCATGTCATAAATTGGTAACAAGAGACAAGACTTCACCGAAATTGATCAACAAAAGGAAGATGTAAATGTCCCCTACCTCCAATAAATCTATCATCCGGGTCATCTGAGAGTAAATCAACACCCGATGGCCCTGGTTTTTTAACCGAGATAGCAGTTCATCCAGTACGTGCATCTTCCCTGAGTCAGTAACCAAGTACTCTTTATCTGTAGTGGGAACAAATTAAAAAGCAAGGAAATAATAATTATATTAAAGATAAGATTGAGTACTTGCAGAACAACATCATTTTTACATCACCTGCATTCAAACCTTCTGTGAACATATGTTATTCTGAAAATGTCACTATAGTACAGGAGAGAGTAGTTGAAAACAACAGAACACTTCGTTTTTGACAAATTTGCTACACAAATCCCCACTGCTGACAAAGTACTAACACAGAAATCAATATATGGGACTATGTTAATTGTTGACATACACACTGCAGCAACTGAGAGTACTCAGTCTGGTGTTCAAACTGCCAATCCCTCAACAACTTTTATTGCATGTGAAATGAATTAGTTCCACATTATAATGCATATGTAATATACTCTCACCTAGAAACCAATGAAATGTGAAATTTTGATGAAAGATTTTCCATCATCAACCAGTACTGTGTATATTCTCTTTATCTTGCTGATTAAATTCAGGTATCTACACATAATCTATCAAATATGACAAATGGAAGATAAAGGTGCATTTCAATACAGCTAAGGATTTTAAAAAATTCAAAATAATAAAGCATAGGTCCCTCTTGTTTTACTATTTCAGAACAACATTCAGAATATCACATCCTGAACTAGGGAACAAATCGCTCCATGCACCTCTTTCTTTTCCTATGGGGTGGAGGGGGTATTTTTGTTTCCATCCCACCCCCCCCCCCCCCCCCCCCACGTATGAGCTCTGCCTTGGATGAGCCATAAAATAATGAAGCACAGGCCCCACCGGTTTAACTCTTTCAGGACCACATGCAGAATGTCACATCCTGAACTACTGTGGAGGTTTATAGAACAATTTCTCCCCGCACCTCTTTTTTTTTCTAAGGGGAGGGGGTGTTTTGTTTTGCTTCATTTCACCACTTTCACCATGATATGCATATTTGTTGATATACATGCATTTCAAAGGCAGAATTTTTTGCCAGAATGCTCTATTGCAATGTGTTATCTTGACCTAAAACATGATGTTTCTTTTGAAACAATCCGCCATAATTTTGAAAGAATCTGTGGGTGATCTTGTTTATCAGCATTGTGAGGAAAGTTGCCATGAGACATTTGTGCCAGTTTCCCAATTTGAAACATCCATGGACAGTAGTGATTACATTTGATTTCAAACAGTAATCATTCCTGGTTAAAATTAATTCGTAGAATGAATGTAAAAAACCCAAGGCACCCCCCCCCAAAAAAAGTATATATCATCATGGTTAATTTACGCACATAGCTAATAAAGAAGCTACTCCCTCATCCCGTTGTAGCCTCATGCCTACGTCTGATCACATGACAACAATGTTACACATGACATGCACACATCAACCTCATTAGGGTTGTGTACCCATCATGTGAACAGCTGGTGTTATGTCCTTCCACGATAACTCCAAATCCCCCGAATGCCCACATCTACCCATCCATCACTTTCACATTGTGCCGAGCGACGCCTCGCGCTGGTAAACGCTTGATGGATTGGTGTTTTGTCATCTGTGCCCATGTTGCCATTTTGGCCCACTCTGCTTGGCTTAGGGAATTGATCACGCAAGGATGTGCACAGGTGCCACACCTGAAAGCCCCCCCCCCCCTTTCTCCCCTGTTGGTCATCAATCAACAAAGTATCAGAACTGACAGGATGAACTAATGGCCTATTCAAATGTGCCCAATGTATGTAAGAGTATGTGAATATCAATTAGAACAGTGTGCATTAGCTTTCACAGCCATCTGAACAGATATTGAGATACTGCCACATATGGTTTACTTCCAGAGGGGACATGTTCTTCTTCTGAAATGACCCCTTCACAAATGGCACTGTCCCCAAACATACAATCAAAGAATGAGCCATCTGATCAAATAACATAGAAATGTTGTAACACATGTGTTACTTCGAGAAGGGGCATTTTCATTTATTGGAATTACCTAGGAACAACTGGCATTGCCCAGAAACACATGATCAAACAATGTGCATCAGCTTTAATGACCATCTGATCAACTGATATTAAGATATTGTGACAAGGGATATTTCTAGACGGAAAAGTTATGCGCACCATTTGGAATAACCAATGGGCAAATAAAATTGCTCTCAATACCTTTAAACTTCTGCATGTTCCAGTTAACTCTTTCAAGATCAATTAAAGTGATAGGCTAACATTGTGGAGCTTCAATTTAAAAAATTGTCAAACTTTGATATCTGAGCTACATAGTAGTGTTCAAATGGACAAATAAACACCCTAAAATACAAAAGTTTGGAAAGTTAGACTGCCAATGGCAAGTTATACATGAATAAACAATAAAACTCGGGGCGAGTTTTATTAACCTAGGTGTACACACAGTAAGTCTATGGGAGGAAATGGGCAAGTGAATCTGGTCAACTTATGATTTTCACTTTGTTAAAGTACTAAATAATCATTTTGAAATACAATTTTTTCAGGGCTTCATTTTTAGACCTCATCAAAGACACTGGTAGCATGGGGAATCATGCGGCTCAGATTTTTTTTAACTGTGGTAAATGTTATCCAATACCTTTAATGCCTATAATACAGCTTTTTAAACCAAGAACCCAATACATTTAAACTTCTTCATGTTCCAGTTAACTCTTTCAAAATCAATTAATGCCTACAATAAAGCTTTTTAAACCAAGAACCATGCTTTTATTGACAAAGTACTTTGAAGTTATGCCTATAAAATGTGCAGTTTTATGCAAACATGTTAAAATGCATCTGGACATCATTATTCCTGCTCAGGACTAGTCACGAGAAAACTCGGACTTATGTCTTTGGAAAATTCATGTTATAAGAAATTCAAACTATCATCACTGGGTTATTAAATAATGATTTAATGGACAGCAGTTTAACATGAAATCCATTTTCCTCCTCCAATGTTTTGTGACAGGTAGAGAATTAAACCTTATTTCCTTTTACAGATTTCAGTTCATCCCTCTGACCATTTTGACAACATATTTCATGAATAAAATAAAAAACAACTCTTACGTAGTTAAAATAAGAGTAATAACATTTATATTGCCCCTAGTACAAATGTTTCTAGGCACTTAGAGACCTAAATTATAGACTGACTTGCTGGAACGTGCGAGTTTTCAGAAGTAATTCAAATGAGTTAAAGTCTGAAGGAGAGCTGCAAGAACAGATAACCCACAATCGCCTCATTTTGTCACACTGCCAGGTCCGGGAAATAAGTAGATATGAGCAGAAGTTGAAGAATGGAGACATATGGTAGTAAAGGTTGAGGATATTGAATGTAGAGATAAAAGATCTTGGAGATGAAAGATAACTATTAATGAAATGGAATGAGAGATAGTGTACATTGATGAGGGATGGAACTGATGCAAGACATTTAATTTACCTGGTATCTGTATCTTGGACCATCCATACTGTGGTACGACGGCAGCCAGTCCCCCTACCCTGGGGGGCACCAGGAGATTAGCCCTCATCTGTTGGTGGATGTCAGGAGAGCCGTACCTGACACACTCCATCGCACCCCGGCTGCCCCCTTGCTGCAGGCGGAAGTGTTCGTACCAGGCTCTGCGGTCATTGCAGTAGTAATCGACTGGTACAGATAGCACCTGATGGAAGATATTAAAGGTAGGGGATCTCATTTGCAACCCTCCCATAGTACAGCAAAACAATTATTCATGTCCTTATGATGTTTAAAAAGTACTTGCATGTGAAATCTGCAGATCAGAAATCACCTATATTTTAAAAAATGCACAAGAAACCAATAGTTATGTAGTGTATGTTCTAGGCACACTGTTCCAAATCTCACTATATTTCATGGACCTACAGTATAGGTCTGTGGGTATATCAGGCTGATTACAGTACTTATGTAATATCAGTAATACATGTACATGTAATTGGAATGCATCAGACACAGTGAAAGGATGCAAGGTCATCTGCTTGTACAGTACTTGTGTATTACACCATGGAGGTAAAAGGGACCTACATGTACATGCACTGTCTAAAAATAGACTAGTACCACTTGTAAAAATTTGTGGAACTTTATGCCAAAAAACAAATCCAAGTCAAACGTTTACTAAAATTCCACTAAAACTGTATTTCTAGCTCCTACACTTTTCTAAAGGTTCTTAAATGAGATATTCTTCTATATACCAGTGCTTTGGCACAATGTTGAATTTAGGCGTGCAAAAGAGATCCACTGCCTTTAACGTGATAAAAAACAAAAACATTAATGGGGAATGAAACCCAGACATTTATGGGCATTCATATAATACAGAATAATAAATGAAAGAAAATAGTGACAGTTTGAACAAATTTGGCTGAATGGTTAAAAAAATTATGATTCATGTTCAAAATTGATACAATCCTCATTGGGGAGGATTTCCTAATTGGCAAGGATGCCACCTTTTGTATTGAGAGTGTGGACAACTCCCCAGTGATTTTGTACACAAATTCTCATTTTGTTTCTAATTTTTCATCAAAATTGTAATTTCATTTTGTTTGCTATTTAAGTATGTAACAGCAAAAATGATTATGTATGTTTTTCTGAAAGAAATGGCTTACCATCTCAAGTGATATTTCAGAATAATAACAACTTATTGCACTTTTCAATTCAATTATTTCTCAAAAATGCATGTGTTTCAGAGTATGCAATCATGGAATTATTTTTTTACGAAGCTCTACTGACAAAAAACACAGACAAGGGGGAAACAACTATATTTCATAAGTTTTCAAATTTATTTATAGCCATTAAAAGTATTGGCTAACATTTACCACAGTTAAAAAAAATCTGAGCCACATGATTCCCCATGCTATCAGTGTCTTTGATGAGGTCTAAAAATGAAGCCCTGAAAAAATTGTATTTCAACATGACTATTTAGTGCTTTAAAAAAGTGATAATCGTACGTTGACCAGATTCACTTGCCCATTTCCTCCCACAGACTTACTGTGTGCACACCTAGGCTATTAAAACTCGCCCCGAGTTTTAATTGTTTATTCATGCATAACTTGCCATTGGCAGTGTAACTTTCCAAACTTTTTTTTATTCTAGGGTGTTTATTTGTTCATATCTTGGACAAATCTAAAATTAACCTGGAAACTTCAAATAGATAATATAAGCAGAACAATTTCAAGAAATATTGGCATCATAAATAAATTAAAATATTACTTTGGTCCATCAGTTCTTTTTATGCTTTATTCTTCATTAATTCTTCCATACCTTAATTATGGAATCCTTGCCTGGGGCAATTCGAACCTAACTTTATTAGATCGATTATTGGTGTTACAGAAAAAAAGTCTCCGCATAATATGCAATACTGATTTTTACTCACACACTGATCCTCTATTTTCCCGAAAACAGAATTCTGTAAGGTCCATGAATATTTATTCATTTCAGCTAGGTCAATTTATGCATAAATACAGTAAAAATGAATTAACCTAATTATATTCTGCTAACATGCTGTGTATTAGGAATAGCGCTATTCCAATCACCTACCAGGCAATCAAATTTCTACATTTGCCCATAACAAGAACTTATTATGCCAACAAATTGTTTACATACTGGCGCAATATTCTGGAACTCTCTTAATGATAGATGACAAGCCCAAAGTTATGTACCTTCAAATATAATTTGAAAAAATTGCTTTTAGATAAATATTGGTTAAACCGCAGTTAATTTTTATTCCCTCTTATTTTACAGAATATTTATAATTACTTCAATGTCATCTAAGAGCGACCTGCCCCCTCCCTCTTCCTCCTTTCCCCCACCTTTTCTCGATGTCTTCTTTTTTGTGTTTCTGTTATCTTTTTCGTTCATACAGTGAATGTCGAAAAACGCCTGTATTTTTTAACATGATATCTTGCTTTATGGGACCTATTGTTAATACAAGCAATGCTTCTTAATTTAGGTTCCACCACTTTTGTCTATATATTTGTACCTTATTGTTTTGCTGTTCTTAGTAATGAATTTATGTAATTAAACATACATTCAACATTTCTTATAGAAATATTTAAAAGTATATTAACAATTATGATTGTAATGAAATATTTTTGCTCATGTGTAACACTCGTATGTAATTGTAGAATTTTGCATTATTGTTTCAATACATCAGAATTGTAAGATGTATGTATACTTTTATATCTTATGTGTTTTTGTTTGTATAATTTATATGATAAAAGTGGAAAAAATAAACTCAAACTCAAACTCAATATGAACACTACTATGTAGTTCAGATATCAAAATTTGACAATTCTTTAAATTGAAGCTCCACAATGTTAGCCTATCACTTTAACATTCTACTGGTGACCAAACTTTTCCAACAATTTCTAATACCAGATGTACATAATCAACCCATTTTTAGTCCATAACATTTAGAGTGGCTAAAATTGTGATATTTGATCTCAAGTTGGGCGATTCCATTATTGCAAATTTTGACATTTTAACAACATTTTTCAGTCTTCAGACCATACTTTAAAATCATGAAGATATCTTTCATGGTCATTTTATAGAACTATGGGAAGGTAATATACATGGTCATGTGTCGCATAGTGTGGCCCATTTGCGTTACAGACACCAAAATTAAGAATTTTGTCACTTCTTGCATTTGAACTAATAACTCAAAAAGTACTCATCAGAAACCAACAAAAGTATACATTTTCTGAAAGCCTATACTTCAGAAAATCTCAATCAACCAAGGTCAAGTTGCTATACAGGGTGTGTAAGCAAAATTAAAGGGTAACATCACAAAAATGTATAGTTTTGTGATATTGATGACAACTCATTGCACTTGTCAGTATTAAGTCAAGGCTCAAAATTGATGTCATGGTGTGAAAGAGCACACTTTCAGCTTTAAGAATATGTATGGTTTTACTACTTTTTGATTTTCAGATGTAGTGATACAGGGTGTGGCAAAATATGTTTGAAATTGTGTTGCGATTTGTTACATTAACATTAATCACACTAATTACATACTACGGAACTAAATATCAGCGAAATTCATGTCTGACTGATAAAAAAACGAACCCCCGACCATCGTTTTGACCATAATACGGAACTAAATATTAGCGGCATTTATGTCTGACGGGTAAAAAACAAACCCCCGACCATCGTTTTTACCATAATACGGAACTAAATATTAGCGGCATTCATATCGGATGGGTAAAAAACAAACTCAAGACAATCGTCTTTAACATCATACAGAACCAAACATTAACGCTACTCATAGTGATATTGCGACCCCACCATTTTAAAAAGAAAATCTCGCTGTTACAAACAGTTTTTTTTTTTTGCGAGGCCAAAAGTCGGGGGTGTTATCAAATTATATTTGAAGGTACATAAACTTTGGGCTTTCATGCTATCATGTAAGAGAGTTCCAGAATTTGGGACCAGTATAGGTAACAATTTGTTGGCAATAATGTTCTTGTTAATGGCAAATGTAGCGAATTGATTGTCTGTAGGTATTGATAATAGCGTATTCTAATAAACATGTTAGAGAATATATTAGGTAATTCATTTTTACTGTATTTATGCATAAATTGACCTAGCTGAAATGAATAAATATCATGGACCTTAAGAATTCTGTTTCGTGGAAATAGAGGATCATGTGTGTGAGTAAAAATCAGTATTGCATATTAGCGGAGACTTTTTTCTGTAACACCAATAATCGATCTAATAAAGTTAGGTTCGAATTGCCCCAGGCAAGGATCAATTAATGGTATGGAAGAATTAATGAAGAATAAAGCATAAAAAGAACTGATGGACCAAAGTAATATTTTAATTTTTTATGATGCCAATATTTCTTGAAATTGTTCTGCTTATATTATCTATGTGAAGTTTCCAGGTTAATTTATCGTCAAGTAGACCAAGAAATAATTGAATTCACACTTTTCCAGCATTAATATCATTGAAGACAACCTGAACCGTGGAAGATCGGCTGAGCGGAGTTACTAAAATAACATAAACTTCGGTTTTGTGAATATTGCAGAGACGAATTATATTAGCAGCATCCAATGCGAAATTTGTATAAGTTCGCAGTGATGGTATGTAAGTAAATATTAAGGTCAGGGTGAGAAAAGAAAATATTAGAATGCATCAGCAAAAAGAATGTAACGATAACAATTTTGAAGAAATATCTGGATGTCGTTAAATGTAATATAAGAAAGTAGCAAAGTCCAAGAAGACTCCCTTGAGGTACTCCAATTGAAATGTTTTGGCAAAGAAGATGTATTGAACCAGTTTAAAAATACAAATTGTTTTTCTTTCGAATTAAGAACTCCTTGAAAACACTCCAAGCCTTTCGCTCCTAACACCATTAGTGGAGAAATTTGTGATAAGAATATTATGATTATGGTATCAAGGGGCCTTGGAGAGGTCCGGAATAATACCACAGTTATGGAATGATAATCGATTGCTGACGCCACTTTAGCTTACAAGAAAGAATGGCCATCGAAGTCGGTGCTCATGGCTTTTCACGAAAGCCCAAATTGGAAATTCGAAAACAATATTATGTATCAAAAAAATTTGACGCGATTCTTATATATTACATAGATTTTCCAAAACTATATGGTACAAGGAATGTTAATAATGAAATTTGGTCGATGTTACTAATACACTTGATTATCGCCCTTTTTAAAGATGGAATACTTTGGCCCGTTTCTCATGGCGGTCTAGGTACTAATGCTGCAGAGTTGATAACGAAATATCAAAAATTTTATAGTTGTCATTAAAAAAATTTTCAGTTGCGATTTGTCTTATGTTCGTTTTCCTGTATGTCTGGGGAGACGAATAGCGATGACTTTGTGAAAGATTTGACCAGAAAATTGATGCGACAAAAACTTATACTTTGTGCTTTAATCAACAACCATAAAACATGAATGAACAAACACGTCTATATTGAAATCTTTAACGCAGAGAAGTTTATCTTATCAAACATTCTATTATCTCTACTTTACGGATTTTCCATCTAGAAATACTGTATCAACTATCTGCTACTACATCAATACAATTAATGTAAATCATATTATTTGCGAAACTATTCCATTGGTCACATGCCTATTTTTTTCTGTACAGTGAGGAAGTGTTTAACAAATTCTGTAGAAAAAAACTACCAAAAAGCATGACTGGAACTAACAAGGAATGCTCTTCCTTAGATATAAAATTAGCTTGATTTAATCCTAAAGGCCGGGCGGGTGGATGAGGGGGGAGGGGGGGGAGGAACGGGGGGGTGGCGGACGTTCGCGTAAAATGCGCGACGCGACGAAGCACGTTGCCAGCGGCTTTCAATGACTTATCTCTCGAATGTCCGGGCATCTTTATGAGACAAATTTGCGCGTAGCGGCACGCGGATCCGCAATTACGTAACATTTTTGCTACTTAGCATGTTACCCCAACAATCCTCAAAAACGTGATTTTGCGGTACATTTGCAATAAAGATTGGTGTCTTTCAGGCAAATTCATAAGATGTAGATCTATGTTTTACTTTTATGGTTTGAAATTAATTAAAGTTGCTGGCTTTTTATGACCGCAATAAGTGGTCGACAAATTTTATACATAAAACACAATGATGAAAGACAAAAGTTGCAAAAAAACTAAAGAAGATCATAAGACTAATTTGTAAAAAAAAAAACAACACTACATAGGAAATCAGTTCTTAGATCCGGGATTTTTTTCAAGCTAAACTTGCTAAGAATGCCTAAAGGTGTCCAGTACACAAAAATTAGTGGGCAAGTTTTGGAGAGTTTAGTGATTTACAGCTTATATATTATAACGCATAATTAGCTTAATTAATTGATATGAAATTAATTCGCCGTGAGTAATTAACTTAACAGTCTTGTATATTACGTGATGGGTAACGGCGTGGCGATTTTCGGCGCAAGTCGCGGCATCGGACGGCCGAGATCCCAGGGCGGGGAATGGCACCCCCCCCCGCCCCAGACTATAGCTAGCCCAAAAAGCCCAGCTCTATTAGGGTAAAGGTATTCATATTAAGTTAAATAAATTCATGGAAGGTTTGAGAAAATCACAAACTAAAAAGCAACCTGACTTGAATTTAATGTGTAGAAAGCAATTCATTTCTATTATCTGCTTCTTTTTGTTTGTGTGATACATCTGTCTCTTGTGTGTGTGTGTGTGCTGCTGTCTGTCAACTTGTGGTGTGGCCTCAAAAAGAACATAATGTCAAACACATCTACATAGCAACTGGGACAACACACAAATTGAAAGATGCTTTGTTTTGCTCTATGATAGTGCAATGTGAAAACATTGTCCTGGTTATATACTGTATGTTGGAATTTATGAAAAATAATAGCAGTGATAATCTACAGTGTTGCTGTTATCTGTCATAACAACCAATTGTGCGTCCAGGGTATGACCAATCCCGATGGCCATTTTGTATTTGGCCGCCTATCGCAGACGCGCCATTACTTGCCATGGAATCGCGGGGGCCTCATCACTCGATAATAGTACGCATCACTGCGCTGTGGCAAGTTGTGATACGTCAATAATAATTCAAGAAACTAACATTCATTTGGTTTAGATGGCATAGCTAAGTGACCAACACAACAGTGTTTCAGGTAAGTAAATATATACCATCTTCATTAATGTTGGGGCTAAGTTCGAAAAATTCAGTCCCACAAACGCAGAAGACAAGTGGCATGAGGCTGAGCTACGCCTACGCGCACCGGCGAGAGAGTGAGCCATGGCACACGTACCGTGGTAGGCTACCGGTAGGTCTATCATGGACCACTCAGATTATCGTAAGATTATAAATCACAATAAATGCGCAGGTTTCCTGCCAAAGTTCAAATTGTCCAAGCCAATCGTTACGTACTCTTAAGAACACAACAGTGCAAATATTTTTTTCGAAAACGCCTTTTCTTTACGTTTTTCATAAACGACTTCTTTGTATTAGTGTCCACAAACCCCATTGTCAGCGAAAACAAGTCGTGCTAGACACTGCGCACTAACGTGTATTTGATGCAACATTTCGCACGAGCGGTGAATCGGTGATTCGCGAAAATACGAAAAACAAAAATACTGGCAAAATTTAATAATAGCAAATAGTGGTGATCACTTTAAGGAAAACATTGTAAACTTTCAAAAGCGTTTGAAAGTTTTGTGAAGAATGACTTATTTTACGTAATTACAAGTGGCATAGATATGAAAAATTGCTCGCAGTCGATCGTGTGGAAAATTGTACTTAGACTCGGGCCTAGAGTTGAAAGTTCCATGGCAGTCAATGACGACTTGCCTGCTGCCTCTCGCGGTGAACATTTCTCGGCGGATTCGTCTATACATTCACACAATGTTCCCTTGAGGTGTGTAATTCGTGATTTATAGTTCACATTGGATAGTTCCGTACAACATCCCCGTATTGGGCGTGCTCAACAAGTATGTGACGTGTGTGTGGTATGTGTATAAAAGGACAAAGTTTTCCGGTGCACAATTTCATGTCCCCACCTAAACTGATAGATCGATGGGAATGCAGATGATATGTTAGTAATATGTGAGCAGTCCTTCTAGATAACATTTTGATATAACCAATAATTTGCAGATTACTGATGAATTTCAGACACCCTTTTTCTGCCTGTAGAAGTTTGGAAGCCCCCACCAAGCCCTATCAGGTAATACCAACAGAATCAAATCCACTGTGAAATGTAGTATAGCATTTTCAGATGATTTTGAAGAAATTTTGGCAAATTGCTTAATGGACTGGATTCAGAATGCTGCGTAGGAAAGTGTGGAGCCCCACCAACCCTATCAGATAAACAAACAGCATCAAACCTCGGAACCTAGAAATGACAGAGATAAGACATATTCTACACCATTTCAAGAGCACACCACGGAACACACACACACGGTGACACACACACACAGTCACATACACACAAGTCGGAAGGGGGGGGGCCTGTTTTATAGTTCACCTCCGGCGGACTTGTTCGGCAGGGGAAAATCACTTCTCCCATATCGCAATATAGCCTCTCAGATTCTGAACGCATGTGGCGCGCTCTAAGTTTTGACCCCATTTATTTGGGAAATAACTTTCCGGAATTCTAAGCAAATGATACACATTGAGTGCGTAAAATATCGGTGGAATCAGTGTCAAAATCTTTCGTATGAATTAGAATATATTTTTATTTTCAAGGATCGTTCGTTCCTATATTCAACCCTATCTTATTTAGGCATACACAGGAGCCACACGCAGTATCTTCACGACCACTGTGTTCGCGTTCCACTCGCGGCGCGTGTGCCTTGGATCGATTTCTCTCTAACTGGGTAAACCATATCGCGGCATTTCCTGGCAGATTTCGAGTACATTCTTCGTTTACTGTCACAGAGGAACATCTTCTATCTATTAGAAAGTCCCTAATTGCGACAGGCGACATTCTCCAACAATGTGTCATCAAGTCATCCATGTATTTGCTGGTCGGTATAAAGTATGATATTAACGA
>JZLH01S0175418.1:21995-33720 GCA_001188425.1 Eucidaris tribuloides | reverse complement strand
AATTATGATTACACACCTTAAGTACGGGACATCGGGTGTATACAGCGTGGACTCAAAAAGGTATTTGACAGTTAACTACATAACTGTGGATTTATCTACTGCCTATTATATTTTTCACAATTTTTAATATACCTTTAATATACATGTACAAAGAAAGACACAATTTCCAACTGTTTGCACTACCTACAGATTTGCATGTTGTCCTCAGTTGGTATGAAGTGTAGAGACTTGTGTCCTCGTTGGAAGGTGCTCACAGACACACACACACACACACACACACACACACACACACAGAGCTAGAGACACAGACACACAGTTTTACATTGTAATTAAGTTATTACAGAAGGTGTGTAGGTTGTGTAAGTTAAATATTTTGTGAGTTCCCATGCAGTATTGACACACATTTGATGAAACCAGGGAGGTGGGAGAGTCTCTGTAACAACTCCCTGATGACACCACACAAACACTGCACGAAGTGAACCCTGACCCAGATTGTCCCAATGATGTCATCTCCATTTTCGTTACTTAAACATTTCCACGTACGTCAATAGATCAAGGGTTACCGACTTCAGTTCCATGTGGGGAACACCTCTGAAGATTTTAGTTGCACAAACATGTGTCAAACCAGTCACACCTACACACACCTACGCAAACACTGTTGGATCACTAAGTACACAAAATACACAGTAGCCCAATTCTGGATTTATATCTTATTCATATTTTATTGAAGAAATGCATTGCCTTACATGAATATAAATTGTTTTGAAATGGCCTTTCAATTAATCATTATATCAGCTTTAATAAGGTATTTTTAGTGTCCTACAATCGATATAACCATAACATCCATACAAACACATAGATTTAATATTGTATGCATTTATCAAATTTCTTTGGCCATGATAAAAGTCATGACATATTTCAGAAACAATATAAACATTATATTCATAACTCTCTGAGCAGATAAGTTTGATCAAACTGAGTATTACTGATTTGCAAAAGTTACAGATGTTTATCAGTATGACACAGCAAAAGAAAGATACATATACCTCTTGCATTTATTTTTCAATATGAACGTAAACAATTCATATAATCAGACTTCAAAAATATGTTTGCTTAAGTTGTGCATATAGCAGACAAGTAAAATTCAAAGTTCACTTTGAATTCAGGTATCATTTTCACACCCATACAAAAATAACTTCTCTCTTCTATGGCTTTGTAAAAAAAACAGTAAAGAATGATATGAACCATTACATCATGAATGGTTTTAGCCTTTGACGAGCTGATTTTTGCATGTGTTAATCAATAACACAGTCTCAATAAAATATTGTATTATCATGACATGAAGGTAAAGATTGCATTCTACAATTACGAGGTAAGTATAAGAATAGAATACACTCATTATATCAGTGGATAAACAGGACGAAAAAATATCAATGAGACATCTAACTTATTCTAGCTTTCTATGTGAATAAATTTGATCATTTGGAAAGCCAATGATTTAGGTTTAGTACATGTTATATACACTGTACCTCATGACTACAATCATTTGAAATATAGGCCTACATTCGATCTACCATAAGGCAGTAATCAAACGTTTGGACAAAATAATAGCAGAAGTCCAAATGGTTTCATGTCTACACATGAAAACTAACCAATAATGTCTGAAAACATGAAGTTTAATGTTTAAGAAAATATATGTATCATAATAGCCCAATATTTATGACAAATAGAAACAGAAACACAAATGTATTAGTATGATTGATATATGCCTGCAATTTACTGTCTAATTTAATCTAAAAGAATCATTTTTAATTCTTTTTAAAGTTACAGCAACTGTTTCAAAAGGGGGAGGGATCAAACAAAAATTGCAATGACAAGTTTTCAGTACCAAATCGGCCTAAGGTCTATGTTTCAGACTACATCGATGACAACCTGATGAACGGGCAGAACTCATAATGAAATTGTTTGATATGTAACACAATGCCATCAGGAAAAAGAATACTCCCCAGGGAGGGGAAATAGTGCACATCTTTGTGCAGGTTAGAACTCGGTATCCCAGTGACCAGGGTAATAATATCCAAGCGCATAGAGACCAATCTCCGATTATGCGCTATATAAGAATGGACTATTATTATTATTAGTGATGGACACACGGTGTGCTCAGCGCCAGAGCCAAAAAGTGTAGCAAATGATTATTGACATTACATTTTTAAAGTCATGGTACTCAGAGATGTATGAAAGAATAAGTTTCCTTAATCTATCATTTAAAAGAGCATAAGTCAAAGTTTATTTTTACCAGGTTTTTTAATCACATTCCCCATTGCTTCAGCAAAATAAGCCTTTGATTTGGGGTTCTAGTGTTTTTTTTTCTGGGATGCACTGTACAGGGGACATATAACAAAGAATAACAATATTAATAGTTTTTGTATTTAAAACACAACTGATTCAGGTGGCTAAATTATACATACACCACCACATAATGCAGCATTGTAGCAAAGTAATTTGTTGAGTTACACACTAGATATATCGTTTCATTTTCCAATACTTCCTGAGAATTACAGCCATTTACTGGTACTGTCTAGTTTCTACCTATCGAGAAATGAAGCAATTGTGAAAGAAATATACTAATTCTGATGTCATTCCAATACCTGGCATTCAACATAATCTTCTTGACAAAGTGTTCACATTCATTCTATTTTTCAACATCATCCTGTTTATTTTACATTTTACTTCATTTAAAATTTTGCTTGGTTTAACCCTAATTAGCCCGGGCTTTTTAGAAATTGCATAGCCTGGGGGGGGGGAAGGGAGGGGGGACTAATTTGGTGCCCCCTTCAGATCTCGGCCGCGGATCATGCGATCACCGCAAAAATTTGCACGTGCACAGAGCTGGATGTAAGCTCCAAGACTGTATAGTTAGATTTATGAAAAATAATTATCTTCTATTTTTTAAGTTAATAATTATGCAAATTTATGTATAAAATCATATTTTTGCCTATAACTCACTTTTCACAGCTCACAGAATGTTAATTTTTGGTGATAACATTCTTTTTGACATTTCTAACAATTATCTATCAAAAAAATTGCTGAATCAGAATTAATTTCTTATGTACTCCATTGTTTCATGAATTTCTTATGTATTTCTTTGTTTTTTCAACCTTTTGTTTTTTATTGTTGTTTTGATGAAATTTGTCGGGGACACTTTTGCGATCATAAATAGCATAAAATTAGTTAATTTCAATCAGTAAAAGTAAAAATAATCATACATTTATGAATTTGGGCTGAAAACACAATTTGCATTGAAATAACACACGATTTCATGTTTTTGAGCGATTTTTGGTGTGACATGCAAGCACGAAAAGTTGCGTAACTTCGGATCCGCGTACCCGGACGTCGCAAATTTGGTCTCAAAAGATGCGCAAGACTTGAAAGTAAAAAGTCAGCGAGCGACGCAGTCAACAAATTTCGCGAGGTGGAATGGTCGCGAACTTTATTGAGGGGGGGGGGGTATATTTTAGCCCCCCCCGGGTCCAGATAGGGTTAAATCTTGAAAAACGTAAATAATTTGTATTAAATCACCTTATCTACTAAAACAGTCTGATAATGACTGGAAAAAAAATCCTATTTACGTTTCCCTTTTCGCTGTTCCTCAACTTTCTGTGATCTTCTGGATGTTGTTTTGCTGAGGTTGCTGTACTTTTGCTTGTCATTCCTGTGGAAAATAACAAGAAACAAAGAAATTGGGAATTTTGATCAAATTGTTGAGAAAAGCAATTGCCCAACATGCCAATTTTCACCACAGATCAGTTCAACAGATTCAGAAATAGGTTGTAATCATATCTCCTCAGATAACATTTAAAATTTATGTCATTCTGCAACTTTGGCTCCACATATGACAGTCACGATTTCATCATTTTGGTAAAAGTGAAGTTTTTTTGTGTGTAAATATCATAATGGTACTGTCCAGATCTACACGCAAATGAGATGGTTTCTTGTGGGATGGGCCTGAAGATAAATTGCTCATTCTTGCCCAACTTTATCGTCAGTCTCTGCCTAATTTTACTTATTTTCCTTTAATTGTTGGGCTTGCTGTTATATGGTATTATTGTTCAATGAAAGATGATATAATTTTCACATGGTTGCCCTTACAAAAATGTCCTGTAGTACTTCTGTGGTACTTCTGTTGTACCTGCGTCGTACCGTCCCAAATTACGTGCAGGACAGTTAGAACCACAGAAATTACCACAGGAATTGACACGGACGTGTTGTACTCCTGTTGTACAATTCTGCGGTACCGTCCCAAATTACGTGCAGGACTGTGGTACTTCCTGTAGTAAATGCTGTGGTACTTACCACAGAGTACTACAGGATTTTTTTGTTAGGGTGACTGTGAAAGGAATATAAACCCACAAATTAATGTTTTCTTATGAAAGAGTCTATGCAGATTGTTTTTTGTTTCTATTTCATACTCACCACAAATGTGTATTTTACGGGACAGAAGTATGAGGCAGTATAACTGTATCGTTCATCTAATATTTGACTGAAAAGTTTTGCATATTTTCTTGGCTTCTTTACAAGCCCATCGTCTGGCTTTTGTACAAGCCCGTCATCCCAAAGGGGTTAAAATGTATGATCATCTTAAAATCAAGGGAATTTCAAAAATATTTGGAAGACTTTGAATATATAATGGAAGTAAATGGAATGAAAATAAAATGGAATTGAGACGTCTATATATTTGAGGGATGGGGACACAGTGCAAATGCCCCAAAATCAGACCCCTGTCAAGTTGTAGTAGTATCCAATTTTTAAATCCGGTTCTGTCCCCGATTACATGGCTGGCCAGATTCACACCACTCTCACAGCAACTGCCATTTATGTACGGCTTTTGTAGAACAAAAATTGTATACCCAGATGCCCTTTCTGACACTAACTAGGGGCAGGTAGTACTGGTTACAAGGATACCAGTAGCAGGCCCACAAAGGAAACCTGACCAACCTAACCTGTACATGTAGATCTATCACCAAAAGTAGGACAGGAACCATTGGGGGAAAGTAAAGGGTAATGAGTGAAAAACTTGCCTACAAAAGCAGAGTTTGCAATTTTATCTCTCTCTTTCTGCAACTGCAATAAAAGCACTTACTTGCTCATTTTGGTCCTGTTTCGACAGCCTGCGCCCCCTTCCCAGTGTTGTGTGGTCCCCTTTGTTGTGTTTGATGAACAGGATATACAGGGCTTGTCCTTGGAATATGGCTACAAAAACAGGAAACATGATATCAACATTACAAATAAAACACAAACATCTTGTTTCTGCACTTTTGAACAGGCATATTTAACAAGAATTTCTTATAATGACTATTTACTCCATGAAGCAAAGTTCAAATTCAGTGACAAATCCTGTAGGCCCACATATTTTGAATTAAACTGAATTAAATTCAAATTTATTTACCACATCTTAAAAATATACAAATTCAAGATAATTTTTGAAATAAATATATCAACACAAACAAATGATAAATCATTGACCTTTCAAGGGTGAACCCTGTAAACATGAGACAATAATCATAGCAACATATTGCAGAATTTCTATTATTCTTTTGGGGTTTTGCTCAGAAGGATGGAGTCATGGAAGTTGGTGACAAGGATAGGTGAATGATTATGTTCCTTACCATGAAGTATGTGTAATAAAGATGGACAAGTGCGACTTTACATGAACGTCACTGTCACAGGTTTGGAGCAGATGTGATTTGTTTCACTAATCAATACATAAAAAATCACCACTAATAAATTCAAAGTTAATTCTTAATACATCTTGGGCACAGTTTTGAAAGGTGTAATGGTTTTCCAGAAAGTAAGAGAATATTTGTACCTGTTCTTTGCAGCAGAATCCACAGATCATCCTAGTGGCATACTTCATCTCATGGTCTGTCTGATCCAAGTCATGACACTCATCACAGGGGTAACACTTCCCACAGCAGGGAAACCTGAAAAATACAGGAAAAAAAGGAGACATTTTAAGGCATAAATTTAGTTTTGGTTGATCAGACAAATTTTTCTCAATCTTTCACAAAGTAAGGTATTGTGACTCCAGACAACCAAAAACACCATCAATTTTTAGTAGGTTTGATGTTGTTTTCTGATGTCTAGGGTGACAATGGAATGCATTATGAAAGACTAACGAAAAAGTTGTCTGAACGACCAGAACTACTACAGGATAACATTGTGGAGCTTCAAATTAAGAACTTGTCAAACTTTGTTATCTGAGCTACATAGTAGTGTTTGAATAGACAAATAAACACTCTAGAATACAAAAGTTTCAAAATTTATGTTGCCACTGGCAAGATATGATTGAGTAAACAATTATTACTTGAGCCGAGTACAAAATAGCTAGATCTACACACAGCTAGTCTATGGAAGGAAATGGACAGGTGAATCCAGTCAACTTACGATTTTCACTTTTTTAAAGCACTAAATAATCATTTTGAACTACAATATTTCAGAGCTTCATTTTTAGACCTTATCAAAGACACTTAGAGCATGGAGGATTATGTAGCTCACATTTTTTTTTAATTTTTAAACTGTGGTCATTGTTAGACTGTGGCTTTAATATCTGTTGCCCTCACCAATCACTCTACAACCTATATGTATTCACACCCCTTCCCCATAACAGATACAACCCTCTCCAACCACACATAACTGGATCTACCTCACATGCAAAGCCTTATAGAAGTTGGTGCTGTCTGGCTCGGGTGAGCTAAATTTGGAATATTTTGTGTGAGCTGTACAGCATTCCATCCCTTTTATAGCTTCATGGAAACAGGACGTTGCATCCCAAGATTGTAGAAACACACAACATGTGGAAAATAATGCCTCCAGCACCGTTGGTGTGGAGGCATAAATAAACACCATCTGCAACTAGGCATTGCATTAATTAGCGGTAGACCCAATCTGTGAACTGTTGACAACACAAACCTCAGCCATCGGAAGCTCTTCTTGTAGTGTTTGCATGCTCCATTGTTGGGGAGAGGGAACCCTTCTTTGATAGCTGGATCCTTCACTTTCTTCTCCTTCTTTACTGCAACAACCTGAGCTTTTCCTTCAAATCAGAAAATGAAAGAGCAATGACTTCAGAATTATCTTCCCAGTATGATTTTTGAACAGTGTCTTTAATCAAATTTGAATTGATCAACATTTAGCCTCACATACATTCTACAGTATATCAAAAGAACTGAAACTCCATAAATAACTTATTAATCAATGTGATTTATTTATTTATCTGTATTTATTTAGTCATATTGATGGATTTCTTCATTTACACACTTATTCATTGATTGATAAATAAAAGGCACATGTTTAAATACTTGTCAAATTTCAATATGATGTTTTCTGATGATTTAAATTAGGCCTAAAAAAAAATTGTTGTATTGGCGTAACCTGCCCGACCCTAAAAATATCCCCTACCCTATGTTTTTTTTTCTTTCTTTGTATTGCTATCGATAGTATCTATATGACATATCGTGCTGACTTTAATTGAATTGAAAACCCGGAAGTGTTGCGGACAGAACAGTGATTTTCCCGGAATTTTCCCGTACCTGTACAATGCACTTTGTGCGCTTCTAGCCGCGCTAACTACATGTAGCTAGCAATGATTGAGCTGTTTAACTCAACATGGCGTCTTACGCAGTAAAGGTAACGGGCACACTTGGGCCAAAAATTATTTTCAGTGTCCTTCTCAACTTGGCTTGAATGATGTCCATTGATGAACTATTGCAAGAAATAGCGGCTCCGGAATATGAGCGATTGTAGGTTCATAAAGTGGAAGCATTGGGTGTCGATGACCAGGGCTGATGGTGGCCCATGAAAAAAAAAAAAACACAGCCCTATCGACCCTATTTTTCAGTGAGCCATTACTCCAATACAACTCTTTTTTTTTAGGCCTTACTGTGTGAACAAACACCAGCAAGTCTTGACTATTTTCCTATACAAATTTGAAATTCAGCTGGTATTTGTCAATCTCATATCATTTATTTCGGCATTACATTGTGATTACTTCTAATTAAATCAAACATTAAATAGGTCATGTTACAGCAAAACTATTGTGTCTGTTGTTGTAAACTTGACAATCATGAAAAACAAAGTCAATACTGATATGTCATATCCTGGTGGTATTTCTCTAACCATTTTTGGTGTGTAAAGGGTTACCCTTTTACATAAATTAAGTAATTTTTGTGTAGCAACAATGTCCAACCAAACTCAAATGTGCACAATCATGATCACTGACTTCAAAATAAGACAGAGAAAGAAAACCCCAACCAAAAGTGATGAAATTCTTGCAAAATCATCATCTAACAGCTCTGACAATAAACTTTTGACAGTCTGTCTTTTATGCCAATGGTAATGCAACATTCTATTACACATTCCCTACACTAGCTGGCAATGGCATCAAAAGTCAAGTAAAAATAAAGTCCCAATAAAAGTACCAGTAAGTACCAATAAACAAGTTACAAAATGCGTAATATATGTTTCGCCTGCATCTCACAGATGCCACCGCCGGAAAAGTGGCACTTATATCTTGCTTATGCTGTGCAGTGTGCAAAGCAGGCAAGACGAAAATCAAAAGCTAAATGGTTGGTTTACCTTGAGGCACAGTTGCAACCAAACGATTGAATTTAGCCGAGTCCACACCAACACTCATCTTCTGGTGGCAAGAGGAGCACCATACCATCCTGTTTTGGCCGTACTGAACACCCTGCAGGGTAAACACAAAATGGGAGAGAAGACAAGATTTAATTTTAATCTGCTCATCAAGAATTGGCCATTCATTGTACATGTACTCAATTAAGTGAAAATAGTTTTAACAAAGATTGAAACCATTCACCCCTTCAACACTTTGAATGCTATCGGCGCACTGGTGCGCCGAGAAGACAATCAGTCCCATTATTTTTAATTCAAATGACAAACATCACTGAAGTTCCTACCAATGATATTCATCGTAAAATGAAGACACATTGAACCAACTAAATGAATAAAAATGTTTTGTTTCGACAGCATTTGGAATTTTATAGAAAAGCGTACAATTTCTAAATGATATACACATAAGTCCAAAACAATCCAGCACCCAAAGTGTTAAAGACAGAGTAAGGGATTTGCAAGTCAGAAAACGGTAAAATGAGTGAAATCAGCTCAAATCGTTCACAATGTGAAGATTAGTATAAACACCTGTCATAGAACCTTTGGGTAGAATACGTAGTTTTGGTGAAAATCTGGACATATAAACTTGAAAATTTACAGTGACGTCGACGTGCACGGGCCGTTCCAAAATTGTCCGATCAGCCGTTAGCTGAAGGTTACGCAGAGTTTAGCCGTTTAACCAATCAGTATGCTCTGCTGGTCTTGTGACGGTACACATAACCGTGATTCACAATTTGAGCAAAATTTAAACTCGCAGAAAGGACAACATTCTGGTAACATACATGTAACGTTATTAGTTTTTCTCATAAAACAACAAATTCATGACGTATGGATCTCAAACTTTCAACACACCATTTGTAATTACTAAACTCCCGTTTGGTATTGATTGATAATGAAGGGAAGTAATGGACTTGCATATCCCTGACACAATCTTTAAGCAGATAATGAATGTGCAAGTTCCAAATAGATTTAACAGAAGGCCCCACCTTTTATGGTATACTTCACACCCTACTGTGTATGGATTTATTCTTTGCTTTTTTAGGGGCTGGCAGGGAAGGAATTGGGGCATGTATTTTTAAAATTCTTTTGTTAACAACTACTTTAACTTGATGAAGGATAGGTTTGCAGAGAGACTTAAGATGCAGAATAAATTTGCTGTTCATCTCTGTATTATCAAATTAATGATAAATAAGATCAAATGCTTGATCTGTTATTTTTTAATGACTCAGAAAAAGATTGACCCAACGGGATTCGAACCTGAAACCTACTGATATCCGGTCAGCGGCACAACCACCAGGCCATACTGGGTAACGGCAATGCCACGGTTTACTTAGTTACAAATACCCGAGAATCATTGCGTCTGAGCTCATTAATATTACGCAAGGGATGATTCTCGGGTATTTGTAACTAAGTAAACCGTGGCATTGCCGTTACCCAGCATGGCCTGGTGGTTGTGCCGCTGACCGGATATCAGTAGGTTTCAGGTTCGAATCCCGTTGGGTCAATCTTTTTCTGAGTCATTAAAAAATAACAGATCAAGCATTTGATCTTATTTATCATTAATTTGATAATACAGAGATGAACAGCAAATTTATTCTGCATACTTTAACTTGGTTGGACTAAACATACATTTCCAAACATAACTCCCTCTAATCCTCATTTTTCAGATTTCAGTTCTCTCTCAAGAGAAATGTGACAACTGTACAGTTGTTTTTTACATCAAACATTTATCTTTCTCTATTTTACAAAATGCAATGACTGAGAAATGCATCTCTGTGTCAAACAGTCTTGCATTCAAGTAAACCACACCTCACCCCTCGCCCATCAAAAAATTACAGAAGATATTCTTCACTTTTATTCCCAGCAATGAGGCATACAGTATTAGTGTATCTAATGTCCCATAGTTAGTCAAACTACAATTTTGCAAGATGGCATAAATATTGTGATTCATTAACCATCTTAGAACCAATGCCGCAAAACCCAACAGACTTTGTATTCATGCACGGTGTGGTCCTAAAAGGTACATGTATCACTGAGGAATGGGCTAAGAGGAGACTACACTCATGGGAAAAGAGAATGGTACTAACCTGGACGTTGGTGTCGCTGGAGCAATTAAGACATGTGACAGTGAAGCTGCAGTCAAATATGATGAGATCGACAGGTGCACACCCCGTTATATCCAGAAAACCAAGAACTGGGGAAAACGCATGCACCAAGCAGGGTCTGTAGGATACCGCCTGCTGGGACTGGCACTTGGAACATCCAATGATCATGGCATGACTGGGCAGCACGCTAACGTCAGACTGTGTCTTGCAGCGGGAGCACTGGATGCAGAGTTTGATCTTCTGGCAGGCCAGTGTGGCCGCATCTTCGCTCATCTGCATGTTCCGTAACTGAATTTCGGTGCCGCGGCGGTTTTCCGTGGGAGATTCGTACATGGAACTCAAGTTGGATGGGACATTGCGGGGTGGGGATGATGATACGGCCGAGGCTGCAGCTTCCACCTGATCTTCAAACTTGGAATCAGTGTTGTCACCATCATCACCATCCTCTTCTTCCTCCTCCTCCTCATTATCACCATCTTCCTCCTCATCATCATAAATGCTACCATCTTCACCATCATTATTCTCCTCCTCCTCACCATCATCTTCTCCATTGTCTCCTGAATTTCTCCCATCTTCATCACCATGTTCATCACCCTGCTCTCCTTCTACAGTGTTTCTTGGAGTACTTGCATCATCTTTGGAGTCAGTGCTCTTGTCACCTTGTGCGTAGGAGACAAACTCAAAACCTGCTGCTTTGGCATATACCTGCTTCTTGAACTGTAAACAGATGTGACAAAGCATACACAATTTCATCTAGGTGTTAATTTCTAGGCTGCTGGTTTACAGGTGATATTTACAACATTTGTATAATTTCCCAACACACATTCTACTTTATCTTCAAGACTACAGTGTATACAGATGCCCATATTTTCATGGAATCAAAACAAACTCTGCAGCAAAACAGTAAATATCAATATATCCAATTAGCAGTT
>JZLH01S0175418.1:1172-17281 GCA_001188425.1 Eucidaris tribuloides | reverse complement strand
TTGAACTTGGACTGTACTGAAAGTATATTTCCATACATGATAATTCCCTTTGATCATCATTTCCGATTTCAGTTTTCCTCAAAGAGAAATTGGACAAACTGTGCAGTTGTTCTCTTCTGTACATCAAATATTCATCTTTCTTTGAACAACAAAACGCAATGGCTATTATGGCTAGAACTGATATCCTGAGTCATGCTGTCTTACATTCAAGTACATGTACCCCCTTTCCCACCCACTTCCCCTCACCCCCCCCCCAAAAAAAAAATACATAAAAATAATAATAATAATAAAAAATAAAAAAATGAAATAAAATAAAAAAAATAAAATAAATCAATTTTATTCCAACAAATTAGTTGATTCAATGTTTCATGGTCAAACTACCATTTTCTAAGATAGCATTAATATTGTGATCTATTAACCATCTTAGTACAATGTAGCAAAAGCCAACAGACTTTGTATTCATGCATAGTGTGGGACTGAAAAGTCCAATTGAGGAATTGCGCTTAAGATACACCCATGGAAAACAGAATGCGTACACACCTGGACCTTGCACGTGTGTCGCTGGAGCAATTAAGACAGGTGACAGTGAAGCTGCAGTCAAATATGATGAGATCAACAGAGTGCCACCCCGTTTACTCAGAAAACAAGAACTGGGAGAAAACGCATGCCCCAAGCATGGTCTGTAGGATACTGCCTTGCTGGGACTGGCACTTTGGAACATCCAATTATCATGGCGATGACTGGAGTTAGCACCGCTGACGTCAGGACTGTGCTCTTGCAGCGGAGCACTGGATGCAGAGTTTGATCTTCTGACAGGACAGTGTGGCGGCATCGATCGCTCATCTGCATGTTGGTAACTGAATTTCGGCGCTGCCGCGGCGGTTTTCCGTGGGAGACTCATACATGGAACTCAAGTTGGATGGGACATTGCGGGATGGGGGATGATGATATGTCGAGGCTTCAGTTCCACCTGATCTCAAACTGGAATCAGTGTTGGTGTCATCTTTCGATATCATCACTATCCTCCTCCTCCTCTTCATCACCATCCTCCTCCTCATCATCATCTTATCACATCATTATCCTCCTCCTCTTCCTCACCATCATCACCATGATCTCCTTCATTGTCTCCTGAATTTCTCCCATCTTCATTCACCATGTTCATCACCTGCTCTCCTTCTACATTGTTTCTCGGTGAACTTGCATCATCTTTGGGGTCAGTGCACTTGTCACCTTGTGGAGTAGGAGACAAACTCAATCCTGCTTGCTTTGGATACACCTGCTTTCTTGAACTGTAAACAGATGTGACAAAGCATACACAATTTAATCTACGTGTTAATTTCTAGGCTGCTGGTTTACAGGTGATATTTACAACATTTGTATAATTTCCCAACACACATTCTACTTTATTCTTCAAGACTACCAGCTGTATACAGATGCCATATTTTTCATGGAATCAAAACAACCTCTGCAGCATAACAGTAAATATCAATACCATGTATATCCAATTGCAGTACTTATGTTGGTTTTGTGGTAACAAGCTGGATACAGTGCACTCTTGTTATAAAGAACACTGATTATACAAAATTTCATTATAAAGAAGTAAAATCTCTGGTCCCATATTTCGAATTTCCCTTGTATTTTGTTTTATGCAACCCGATATAAAGACATTTTCGTTTATAAAGAACAAATTTCAAGGGTGCAAGGACTTCTTTATAACGAGACGTGCATGTCATTAACAACTTTATGTTACTATTGATCTTTCAACTCAAAAACTAATGAGTTTGCTGTACATCATTACATCAAAGAAGTTTGCGTTAAAATTAAGTAAGAGCTTTCTTAATTTTTTGTGACAACTAACAACGCTGAAAAATCAGGTTCATGACCACACCCCATGGCTTCACCTGTGGATATTCAAAATCAAAATCACTTTATTCACCGCATCCTGACAGGAAAAAATCAAATTAAAATCACGGGGGTTACTTTTCTGTTCAGTATGTTTTCAGACATCTTGAACTCTTATATGGCAATTTACGAGGGCTCTTTTTAACAATATTGGGGGGGCAAAATCGCCCTTGCATACCCATGTATTTTTTTTTCCCCTGCATAGTACATACTTGATTCACGTTTTATTAAATCTACGTCAGTTTGAATGGAAAGACACACTGATGAAGGAAATGACCGAACTTAAGGATGGATTTAACACGGAATGGACATAAACACAATACTAAACAGAGACTAGGAAGGCGACAACTCAGAAACACAATCTCTTCCGAGTGAAAAGCGCAAAATTTAGTATCCAATACATGTATATTTCTTTCTTTCAACAATCTTTTTTTAATTAGGGCTCAACACTAGCACTTGCCTGCTTGCCGAGGCTATGTAAATTTTGCTTCTGGGCCAAGTAAAAACTTTGAAGTCTATGTAAAAGCAATAAAGTATAAAGACTTGCGTTTTTTCAATTCCATTTCTATTTTATGTTAAATTCCAATGACAGTAGAATGTGTAAAAACACTTTCACACAGGTATTGTTCTCTAGTATAGTCACACAATTAACAATCATTTTGTTCATTTGGGCACGTAAACATTTTGTTAGTTGCAACTACAATGTAATGGAAGGAAAAGCTAAAAAAGTTTGCTTGCCCAAAAGGTTAAGTGTTGTAGCCCTGATTAATTTTAAGTTTTCTTCTTGGTATATAACCATGCTTACAGCCGAGCTCCTTCTGTGAACAAGCGCATTCAGATTCCTGTCAAAACCATCGTAGGAAGGACGTATCATGAGTTCCACCGGCCTGACAGCTGAATTGGGTGCATGCCTGGCTGTATCCATCGTCAATGGAGGGGAGGAAGGTGCCTGTTTGAGGTGACCGGTGAAAAAACAATGAGTAATATTAATACAATGAAAGACAATCACAGAATTTCTATTTGTCTATTGGTAATCACCTATCTATCCATTAGTCTACATGTATTATTTTGCCAGCAATGTTTCACCCCCCCCCCTTCAGATAAGATGCATACTCAACTTAATATATCAGGTTCCTAATTTGACCAATTGGAGATTGATTTGATTTCAATATACACACAATTCTCCATTGAACCTAGCGACCAAGAAATGTCTTCCCACATGTTAAAAGGAAACAACAAATGAGCACACTACGATTTATATCCAGAGACATGCAGCCATACATGAATAATTAATAAAGCAGTCTCGGTTTGATGCATTCGAAGAAGTATAGCACTTTAACTCTTTAATACGCTAGAACTTCTTCTACACAACATGGGACACTGAATGAAGATAATTCTAATTCAGAACTGGAGAAAACACCACATGAATAGACAGAACCCAGCACTGCTAATATATAGACCCAGCTGGCCAGGCTGAAAAAAATTTTTTACAGAATATATATGTTTTGAAGTGTCTTAGCTGGCATACATACCATAATGCATAGGTCTTCTAATGCATATGATAACTAGAAATATTTAACTTGTTCGGAGTACACACTGAAAAAAAAAACACCTTGATAGTTCATACTATTTTTCAGGAAGTGGATTGACAATTTGACATGGTATCATTAAAACAACTGTACCTCAAAATGACACTAGGGAGCACTTGATCTTCAGGTAGTTTCAGCTGCATTGGATGCACTGGATAGTTTGAAGGGAAGCTTACTTGGAGTTCAAAGTCTTTCAGATCGTAGGGCTGTCAGGGAAAAACACACACATGCAATTAAGTGCCATTTAATATTAACTACATGTAAATTGTCATGTAGATGAAATCGGAAGCAGAACCACATTATGGTATTAATTTTTATCTCAAGGGTCTTGAAGACATATTTTACATACATCTTTTTCCCATAGTTGTACCTTTGAAAATTGTATGCATGTATAAGACTATTGCTTTTGTATTTCGGCCTATAATACACTAACAGTTGTTTTTTATTCAAAATTTAAAACCAGTACTTTACTGAAAATCCCTGTTAATACACATCTTAACAAATATTTATTGCTATTATTCTTCAATTACTTGTACTTGCATGTGTCGGTGTGTGTAGTTTGGGCATGTATAATATAATAATTGGGATTGAGCAAAGCTTCAAAATTGAATGTTGTTATAATTGCACTTACTGATTAAACAAAAAAACTTTTTGTCTTCATTTTCATGCCACTTTAAATCAGATTTTTAAAATACTTTTCAAGAACCCATGTTACTTCAACTGTAACATGCGTTTTGCATCTGAGTTATCAATTATCACACTTAATGTTGAATTGATAATCACATTTACATGTACATGTATGTACATGCAACATTTGATTTAGATTGCTTTTATGTTGAATTGTATAATTGTATAATTGTAAAATTCATTGCAATTCAGCTGTAAAGCTGTAAACCACTGAATAATAAATAAATCAGATACTGTATTGTAAGAATGGAATTTTACCCAGTCAGGATCAGTTGGATTCACAGTGAAGAGATAATGCGTGCCATCCTCCTCTCTGATGACTTTCAGCTTGTTGCCAGGGAAACGTCTCTTGAGTTGGTTGATTTCGGTTTCTCTCATCTCCTCCAGGTCTCCATCTTGGAGCTCTGCAATTGAACGACTGACCATGGAGCCAGCTCCAGATGGTTTCTTGGCTTGTCTCCACTCTCCTTCATGAGGATCTTTCTGATTTGACTGAACATCATCTGTTGGAAAAATACAGTCCACAATAGAAATGAAAAGTTAATAGCCAAAGAGCACTTACAGTAAACTTACATTTGACAATGTCTGCAAATATTTTTCAATGCAACAAAAAAACCATTACTAACAACAAACTAGGCATATAGCCAGGGGTATATCACAATAAAAAAAAGACCCTTGATAGGTATTTTTTTTTCAAAGAATTACCTCAAGCTTATTTGTATCAATCTACAACCCTCAAACTTGTGTTTGTGTGTGTTGGGGGGGGGGGGGGTAGGCAGATCAAATGATAACATTAATAATGTCTTGATCAGTTTCAAAAGTTCAGGGGTGGGGGTGGGGGGGGGGTCTAAGGCGCCCTGTCTCCTGGGTTGTCTTAACAAATCGACAGTTTTGTATGTTTGATAGTATTTTTATGCTAAGTTTAATGGTTACATAGTGCTTTCCAATGCTTTTTAAACATATGATTGTATTGCATATCATGAATTTTTAAAGTAAACTTATTTTTTTTGGGGGGGGAGCAATTCGATATGTTCCCCCCTCCCCCAATATTTTCATTGGGGTGTCGACTGCCCCCCTTGCCACCCCAGGAGTGATGCCCCTGGTCTTAACCCATTGCCTCCGAGATTCTGAAAATCCCATAGAGTTAACACAGGGCACATCCAGTTCCCGTAGCCTACTCCTCCCCCAGGACGAGAGAACATTATTATACTCACCTTGAACTTGCAGTGATTGGTCCGTCTCATGCAGAAATGTACACTTTTGTCCCATCCGACAGTGGCCCAGGGCAAAGAAACGACAGAGCTTCTGTTGCCGAACATTGCTTTGAATTCTGCGATGTTTGTGTGCATCTTCGACAGAAAGCTGTGCCACGGATTCAACCAACGCTGGTTCCTCACTGTCAGCAAGATTTACGTTTTTCTTCTCAACTTTAGGAGGTTGAGCATCACCAGCAGACTTCTTCTCATTCACGTGAGCAAATCTGCACCCGACCCCATAGCGACACCATCCAGATCGGGCGAAGAATTTGCAAACAGCTTGCTGAGATGCAGGCACAGATGCCACTGGCCCTGCATCCCTTGTCTCTTTCTTCTTCGCATCTTCGTCATGTTCGTTGACTTTAGCAGCTGAGATGGGTTGGACTTGATCGACCTGTTCTGGTTTGCTTAGCTGAATATCATCTTTTGGTTTTGATGATAGACTGGAATGCAAGTATCTGCAACGAGAACCAAATCTACACCAACCGGTCTTTTGGAAGAATGAACAAAACTTTCTTCCACTACCTTGACTTGATCTTCCTCCACGTCCACTCACACTCTCAAGATCCGACTTGCTTCTTAATTCTGCATCTTGGCTATTTGATTCAGCTCGATTCGTACTCGTTGTTGGTTGATGTGCACCAGAACTTACTTGAGATTTTCCTCGAGGATTGGGATTATCAGGATTTACCGTTTTACATTCGGTATCCACTTTACTAGAATTTGCACCTGGTTGTTCAGGAGTTTTTTCAACAGGACAGCATGATTCGGTCGTACACTCACTGACGCTCGTGGTAGCAGAAGTTGAAAGGCCTTCGGACATTTCTTGCTTCCTCACAGTGCTGGTTGTTGAGATGACAACTGAAAAATCTTGGCTCATTCGTTGTATTTATGCAGTTGGTGGCTGTCAGCTGTCCTGTGTCATAACGTAGTGGAGTACAAAACATGTTTCACAGATATGTCGCAATACGAACAGTCGTGCACAACACAGCTGACTCCGAGTTGATCTTTACCACGCTACCGGCGTGGCGCTAGATTTGCCGTTGTCAATCTAGTGGTGTTTCACTCAATAAAACTCACATTACTCAAATATAATACTTAATTTATATTTTTGAATAACATATACTTTATTTGGTAAAATTAATCCTAGAAATTCATTTGAAGTCAAGTTTACAATGGTATTTTATATTAATCATCATGTTTGTTGCACTTTAATTGGTCTGGCACCCAGCTTCGCGAAGCAGCCGACGTTTTGTGTGTAGTCTAATATCAAGACCAATAAAACTAAAATTTAATTTAATGATCACAGTACCACCGTATCAAAGCCTACGACTGTAATTTAAATGTAGATATTTGCTTGTGCATCCATTATATAGAATGGACAATTACGTATAATGAATTAAAATTTTCTGTTAACAAGATTCGTTGAGGCCATAACAAATAAAAGACTAGATTTTGAGTCTATGCAGATGCAGAGAGGACACACTACAGATAATCCAACTTCGGTTACAAAGTCTTGCGCAATATGTCCAGCGTCGATGGCCGACAATTTTTTAACGTGTTTAGAACCCGCGGGGGGGGGGGGCGCACTGTCATTACAAGGTATACACGATTTAATTACCCTGCAGGTATATATCCAATATAGTAAACGGATACAATTACTTTGGGATGGGGGGGGGAGGGGGACATATGAGGTGAATTCGTCGGGGGAGGGGGGGGGGGGGTCGAAAATCCGGGCGAAAATATGAAAAAGACCATTTCATGAATGGTGCTGTTTATAATGCAGCCTACTTGCCATATCTATACTAAATTTCATATTTTGTAAACTCCCGCAATTCAGCCTTTCGCGGTGCAAGGCTATACCTTGAATAATAAAAAAAAAATAATGCTGCATGTTCATGGTTTTCTGTAATTTGACCCGGTATTTTGATAGGGGCTACCACGCCATGCCCCTGCCCCCTTTCATGGAGGTACATGTAGTTGGTTTGAACATGGACCTATAATCATGGACCTGGTATAATGTTATGTCTGTTAGGACACAAAGTTTTCGTGAACAAACAGTCGTAATTGTGTTTAATAACAATAAAATAAGACAGTATAGGCCCATTGCCGCCTCTCTCATTTAACGCGGGGTGAATTGAAAAGTAGGTTTATAATTATTACAGTGTACGTCTATCCGGTTTATGGGAATTTATCCAGAGTCCCCCGCCTTTTCAGGAGAGAGATGCTCATATCCCATTTTGGAGGAAAAATACAAAGTCTGAAATATAGGCCCTCTTGTGATGATGATTTTGATGATGACAAGAGTATGATAATATATACATGTATATTGTTCTAAATGTTCACCAAGTAAAGTCCCTCATCTGCTTCCTCTTAGGACAAACGAAAACAAAACAAAAAACCCACAGTGGCTTTATTGATGAAAGCTGTGACAGCAGCCCCGTATGTTTCCCATTTTCCTTTCCGTCTTTTCATCTTTGTGTCTTGTTGGTATCTTGTATCTTTATACATGTATTTGTATCTCAATCAGGCGTGGTTCTAGGGGGGGGGGCTTTGGGGGCTTAAGACCCCCCCCAAAAAAAAAAATTGCCAAGCCCCCACACCCCCAAAAGAAATTGAGTGACTTTCGGCACTGAGTTGACCGAGAAAAATGTTTGACCTCGGATTTGGAATGGAAAGTTTTTCGTCCCTACCCCCCCCCCTCCCCCACACCCGCTGAGCGACTTTTCGGCGACTGGGATGACCAAGAAAAAGTTTTGACCTCGGATTTGGAATGGAAAGTTTTTCGTCCCCCCCCCTCTTACTTTTGGCTCTAGAACCGCGCCTGCCCTCAATCTAACCCTCCTACTCTCCACCACTTGCTTCTTCCATGCCGTCTTCGGTCGCCCCCTTCCCCTCTGACCAACCACCTCAAACTCAAGAGCCCTTCTCAAAACATATCAACATCCCTCCTCAACACATGTCCATATACCAACGTGCTCCATTCGATCCACCGTTTTTCCAAGCCCAACATCTGCATCAAATCATCAGTCTTCTTCCTGTCTATCAACTTTACACCACACATTGCTCTCACCATTGCTCTCTCAATCCTTCTCAGAATCCACATCTCGTTTTCACTCAATCACCATGTCTCACTCCCATACAATATCGCCGATCTCACGCAATTCCCATAAACTAATCCTTTCATTTTCAGGGGAAACCTTTTCCCATATAACAACTCTCCACATTCCCTAAACTTCACCCATCCAAATCTTGCCCTCGCTGTCACAGCTGTCCCGCACCCTCCATATTGGATGTTGTAATTATTTTTTATATGCCACATTTCATTATTTTATGATATATTTGAATAATTTGATTAAATTTTAATGATTACACTAAGGTTTGTGTGAAAAAAAATCGGCATTAATTTTGTTACATGTATATACAGTATATATATTTTATTTTTATAAAAACTGATAATGATAATGATAACAATATGTATAAATATAAGAACAAGAATTATTATTATTGATGTTATTAATATTATTATTGCTAAATTACTGATAACACGTGAACCACTGGCCTACTGGTTTTTAGCTCTTGCCGGTTTGAATAAGATCCCAAAATGGTCGGTACAAAAAACTGTTTTTATGTGTGAACCGTAGTGAATTGATTGCTCACCCCCCCCCCCCAAAAAAAAAATAAAAAAAAATAAAAAAAAAAATAAAATAAAAATAAAAAATAATAATAATAATAAAATAAATAAATAAATAAATAAATAAAAAAATAACAACAACAATCATAAACTCATACTTTTCCCAAATGCCTAACCAGCACAATTTTTCCTATACAATTACAATGTACATATACTTTCAACTTGTATATGTCATCAATCTAATATAAAAAACAAAACAAAATGGTGAGAGCTTTTCGAGGGATCTCGAACTCCTACATACTTGCTTCTCAGTAAAAAAAAAAATGTTTTGCCATAAATCATGTTTTCTTCAAATGTTGTCCCTGCCCTCCGAGAAGTTGTGGCTAATTATGCCAGACAAGCTTTTACATCCTACAGGTGTATTATAAAATTTGACAAATTGTGAAGCCGTATCAGATTCCCAGTTTCTGATTAAATGGGTTTGGTACACATGTCATATTTCTTTTTCTTTTTTTCATATGCACTCAATTCACAGCAATGCATTCAATCAATAGGGAACACATTTCTCAATTCATTTATAAAATATTTGATTTAATGAGTAAATAAAGTAACATTGATACATTCTGTACAGACGTAATATTTACCATGATAATGAGCTCAAATCAGACTTGTAAAATGGCCTATGACCTTTCATCTATGACTTTTAAACTCCAAAATCTAGCCAGTTCATTTATGCCTCATAGCTCATACTTGACCACGGTTGGTGATTTTTTATTTATTTATTTATTTTTTGGGAAGGGGTGGTTTAAATCATGCTCTAAATTGTGATTCAAATCAATAAATCAATTTATTTGATTTAAATCACTTATTTTTTTATTATGATTTAAATCAGTAACCCAGTACTTGACCCAAGTTTCATTCAAACTGATCAACTTTTCTTAAATTATTGTGGTAATAAGCCCAAATAAGACATGCTTTAGGTTCTATGACCTTTGGGCTTTTAACTCTAACATCTAATCAGTTCATCAGTGCTTCATTATAACACATACTTGATCCTAGTAACATTGAAATCTCATCAGCCATTCTTAAGTCATTGCAGTAATACAGCTTGCCTCCAAATTTTTCTATTTTCCATTGGGTTAATGCTAGGCACACTTGGTTCCCTAAGGCAGAGCATTTAATTCATGTTCAATTGCAGTAAATGTGGTAATCAGTACAGTATTGTAATAAGTACAATATTACTCTGTGGCATTAAGACTGAGGCAATTGATAATAAGAGATATCATGGAATTGAAACAAACTATGACATTGATTGAAGCATGATTTCAAGTACAGAACTGGGACCTACTAAACACAAGGTTACTATCAGTTGGTACAGTAAAAAGTAAAATATATACTGCATAATTTCTCTAAAAGCAAATACATATCTCATTTACTTGGAAATGATATCTTCTGCTGCTATGTTGCTCATAAATCATCATGCACTGGAATACACGGATGTACCCAGGGACACCTGGTGAAATCTCTAGAGTTGGACATAGCATAAAAGGATTATAATGTACTCTATCATTTCATGCTATGTCCAACAGTGTGGCTCACTGATGAAGATTTATTTTACACTAGAGAGAAGGCACAGATGGATATTTTTTGTTCGAGCAACTGAAGTACACCTGTCTTAACATGATGCATATTTCACCTGGTGTTTCGCTGCAAAGACCTTTCATGCTGTTTTCCCCGATGAATCATTGCTAGTTCATCGGTGTTTACCCTTGACAATTGGAGGGTAAAATCTCTGAGAAGTTCACAGGTGATTCACCAGTGAATTCATCCAAGAGCCTTTCACGCTAGAGCTTTCACCAGGTGTCCCCTGGTACACCCCTTGAAATTCTTTCTAGAGTGAAAGAAATCTTTACTGGTGAACCACCGGTGAATTTAAAGGTGAATTAGCAGGTGGACGTAGCCAGAATTTAAAGGTATATTGTTGCAATGTCTCCTTGTGGATGATGAGTAAAACAACCAAAGAAAGCTTATTGCATTGAAGCCATTGGCAGGAATGTTTATCACAATTTTGCTGGATGCATATATAGTGACATCATAACTTAACTCCGACAATGTCCAGTTTGTACAATGTTATCCTGCCATAAAAATCGGTGCTTTCAGCAAAAACCATCTTCACACTGCTGACTTTGGTGTCTGCTGGAAATTTAAATATGTGAGGAAAAAAGTTAAAGAAAATGTGTCTCTTTTTTATTTTAATTGTCTGTGATGGTACACATATATATATGGCATAGATAAATACCAAGATAAATAAAGGAATGAATGAATAAATGAATAATACATGTATATGTATGCAAGATTGCAATATAGCCTACATACACATATGAAGTCTTGCATCCAAAAACTACTACTACTACTACCACTACTACAGTGGAACCTCGATATAGAGAGGTTGGATATAACAAAATCCTGTTACAACAAGGTAATTTTGCAGGTCCCAATTCTCTATATTTCTTTGTTTTTGTTCCCTGATATAGTGAAAAACCTGGTATAACAAGGCAAAAGTCCTGGCTTTTAGGTCCTCGTTATAACGAGGTTCCACTGTACTACTACTACTACTACTACTACTACTACTACTACTACTACTACTACTACTACTACTACTACTACTACTACTACTACTACTACTACTACTACTACTACTACTACTACTACTACTACTACTACTACTACTACTACTACTACTACTACTACTACTACTACTACTACTATAAATGATAATAATAATCATTATGATTATATTATTATGAATTAAAAAACAAATAATAACAATAATAATCGATACTTATTCATTACTATTATGTATTATAACATCTGTTTTATAGATTATTCATATTTTTTGCATCTTTATCAGCAGATTACATTATCATCATCAACAATTTGTGTTGGTATACTTGCTATATGAAAATGAGTTTGTTTAGATTTGTAAACTTCTCTTCTCTTATCTGATAAGATAAGATAATTATTCTGTCACCTTTTATTCTACAGAAATGAATTCAAAAGGTCAATTCTACTCCAGGTTCAATGTCTACAGTAGTGGAAAACCCAAAGGACTTCAATCATAATTACCTTATAATTAGCTGGCTGTATGCATGTAGCAGGGTTGGCATATTTCCCACTTTTTGTCATATTTCCCGGACACAGTCTGATATAAAATTGCCTTCTCCTGTACAAAGTCAATAGGAGAAATTTTTATTTGCCAGACAACTTGGTCATAAATAAGACTCTGACAGGAACTATGCCAACCCTATCTTTAAGTAGTGCCTTTCATATATTCATTTGTTTTTATTGGAATGAATAAGAAATAAATATATTGTAAGTTTGATGAAATTATTACATAATATGTTAACATTGCATATGACTATCAACCAAACTTTCCTGTGGGAAATTCTATATCATATAGTGGGAATGACTTAAGCTCTGTTTCTACCAAATTCCTATTGCAATCAGAACTACGATTAGAAAAAAAAATTGTTTTTTAGTCTAACATGACTTGTAATAAAGAGTTTGGAAAGGATATTTGCAATGTATTGTCATCCTTTGGATAAATGTCCATTATTTTGGTTGATTCTGCACCAGAAATTGCACCTTCAATCCAGCAGCTTTTACTCGTGAATCCACCTTGGAATTGTAGATGTACTTCTGTCAAGGCATACGACTCCTGGAAATCCAGAAAGACCCATTGTGGGGAACCCTGTAAAAGTCAATAATCAAACTGATATTAAAGGTATTGGCTAACATTTACCACAGTTAAACAAATCTGAGCTACATGATTCCCCATGCTACCATTGTCTTTGATAAGGTCTAAAAATGACACCCTGAAAAAATTGTATTTCAAAATTATTAGTGCTTTAAAAAAGTGAAAATTGTAAGTTGATCGGATTCACCTTCCCATTTTCTCCCATAGACTTACTGTGTGTACACCTAGGCTATTTAAACTCGCCGCGAGTTTTAATTGTTTATTCATGCATAACTTGCCATTGGCAGTGTAACATTCCAAACTGTTTTATTCTAGGGTGTTTATTTGTCCATATGAACACTACTATGTAGTTCAGATATCAAAATTTGACAATTTTATAAATTGAAGCTCCACAATGTTAGCCTATCACTTTAATATCAAATAGAAAACACAGTCACAAATAAAAACATACCAATATGCAGCAGAAAACTAACTGGGTAAATGACCTGATAATATTCTTTTTGAAAAGAGCTCAACATGCCTTAATCACATACTGTTTGAAGATAAAAAGGGAAAGTGTCACAGGAAAACAAAACTTAAAAAGACATGAAAGCTTAGAAATAGCCATATTTGTTAGGACTCTGACATACACATATTTTGAATTAATTAATTTTTATTTATTATTTAAGATGTGGGGTGGTATATACATGTACTCATCATTTTTCAAAGCAACTTCTACAACAGCACTCTAGAGTGAACTGCAATATGATCCGATCTGAACATCACCATTCTCACCATTTAAGATTCACACTGACTACATGTATGTACATTAACTAAAGTTACCTGATCAGAATTCCAGCATGTCTCCTCGTTGTTATCAAACAGATACTTCTTGCCAAACTGTTTCACATCTCTATTCAAAACAGAGCTGACACTGTAAGAGATCAAAAACAAAAAATAAACACACACAGACATTATTGGTGCGAACGCAGGCCAGCATTGGAAAAAAAAATTGAAAATTTGACCTCAAAATAAGTACATGTATGCATCTTTCCCAGAACTCTAGATCTTTTGAGAAGTTTATACCCAATCATCAGCCTTAACATTTACCTGCAAGCAGAGGCAGCAGGCTGTATGTAGTACAGTGTACTTCTACTAGTCCAGAGTCTATACCGCCAATGGAGATTTTCTGTGCACGTTACTTTAGGCTCTGGATCAAAAACGATCACTGACACTGATGCACAGATAATGCACTTCACAAAAAATCTGTATGTATGCGGTCCATATCCTGGACCACATACGTAGTAGGTGTGTATGTAGGGCTTTGTAGCAACTACTGTCCTTTACAATTCCTAATACTAGCTTGGTCCTGGAATGGATGGGTGAGTCATGACATTGTTCTAGAGCTTAATAATTGGTGTAACTCAATTAAAATTTTCATCCTTAAAAAAACAAACAAACAATTTAGCTATACTACCCCTTACAGCTGTTAGTATCATCTGTCTGTATCTTGGTAAATGTTCAATCATGTGTGAAGGGATGGGACAGGATTCTAAATAACTGACAACTAGATTAGAATTATTTTTATTAGAAGAAACAAAACTGTTTTGACCCAAACTTTCATGCCTGAACTAAAGTAAGAAATCAAGTGGAATTATTCATTAAAGCTAAAATTATTTCATCTATTCAGATATGCAATTTTTGGCCCTGTTGTAGAAGAATCGCACGCAGTCTTCAGAGTCAATCTACTACTCCCGTGACTCGTGATGAGTGATATTGATGTTAGTAGTAGTGGTACAAACATGAAAATTAGTATATGGGACTATTAAAGATGCAATATATCTTCACAAAATATCGATGCAATTATCATAACAGTGAAGCAACAGAAATGTAAATGACTATGGTACAATTACCATTAGTTTCATGAAATATTAAAATCGATTTTTAGAAATTGTTTTTTTCACGCCAAATTGCTATAACAGATGATAAATTATCTCACCGAACAGCCGATGCGAAAGCTGTTATGGAAGCCGCCATGTTTGACCAACTAATTAGCGCAGAAGCAGAAAATATAAAGTGTATAATTTTCCAATTATCAAAATAAATTTGTTGACTACATAATTTTAAGTACAAAATGAAATAACAAAAAAAAATTGTAACATATATTGAGATGATAATTAATATTTTAATTAAATAACCATAACACTAATTTACTGATATGAACGAGCCTTGCACAACAGGTATCGGCCTACTAAATAATTAACCCAAGGGAACGTGTGTTATTTTCACATACTTCGGCCCTATATGGCATCTTTTAGATTCACAAATTTCACAGACCTTTATGTTATGCAAAAATCCATGGGTGGCGACCCCGCCCCCCCCCTCGATTTTTTTCTGGGGTGGGGGATCGTCCCTCCTCGATTTCCAAAGCTTACTATTATTTTTTATCAATTTTGTTGGGATTTCTTTCGCTGATAGTTTTTGTTGTCTGCAAACGTATTAGAAATGATTGTTCTAGAATATTAAAATGTATTAATGCGAAGGGAAGGTGGATTTCAACGTGATACTTTCCATTTTTAAGGAAAATCCTTGGAGCAAGGGGAACGAGCGATTTTATCCAGCGCGAGGGTATTTTTTATCTCACCTTGCATGTTTTCGTCCCTCCCCCCCCCCACCAACTTGTCACACTCTCCGATGCTGACCAATTCAAATAATTTTATATCATTTTCAATTTACACTTTTTTTTAACCAATAAACCTTTTCACTACCCTCCATGGAAATGGAACAATGCTTCTAACTTTTCCCCCAAATCACAAGCCCGAAGTTGCAGTAACTCCGTTTCTTGCTAATAACTAGTGAAATATTTGCAAATTTCCAGCTGTGGCTATCCTGACGTCGACATGTGTTTCAGGTATTATACACCCCTCCCCCTAAAAGAGAGAAAAAAATGTTTATCAGTCCTATAAAGACAAATAACATTTCAGTATACTGCAGTCCTCACCAATATTGCGAAAGGGGGAGTTTAAGGGCAAATTGGGGACAGGAAAAAGTAATATTTGAATTGGGTTATACATGTGGGGTCTGGGAAACTCGCAGTGGATAATATCATGAAACCCAATTCCTTTTTTCAATGAAATACACACCCTCCATTCCTCAGAGTCAGTACAGCGTCTTCCTTATTGATTTGCAGGGGCAACATTTTGGGGCTCAGATCGTGGGCGGGTCACTCGTGGATTGAAGTGGTAACCAAGCTCATCCAAGCACCTCAAATTGGATCATAAATCGCTTTATCCCCGGTTGTCAAC
>JZLH01S0175393.1:4497-17995 GCA_001188425.1 Eucidaris tribuloides | reverse complement strand
CATGATTCGTCTGTTTCACTAAATTTAACTTTATTCTTATTTAGCACTTCCTTACCTTTCAATTTATTAGTAAATTGGTTTAACTGTGTGCTTAAACTCACAGACTTTTCAATGAACATACAGGCATGCAAAAAGCTGTGTCCAAAAAATGTAATGTCCGTAACGGCACATATTTTGTCCAGTAACTACGACACGAAGTGATGAAAAGGATGGAAACTTTCACTGTATATAATTTAGGGCCATATGTGTGTGATTCCATTTTATGACTTCATAATAAAAAGGTTGTGTTATCCTAATGACCTTTTGAAGTTGCAAAAATTCTCTGAAATGTAATGTCCGTAACGCTGGAATTGCCCATATAACTTATTGATAAAAATCTCTTCATTTTTATCAACAACATCAAAAACATGGTTAGTTACGTTACGGTTAGTTACATTACATTTTGTCCATCCACACAAATTTGCGTTTATTCATGTCTTTTTCAGATTTAGTATGCATATGTGGGGCTTTATTACTTTCAATTCAATTTAGAGTAGAAATGATTTCCCCCATTGTTTCTTCATGATTCATACCCATTCAAACCATTAAAATGTAATACGATTTGAGACAGAGCAATTTATATAATTTGTGATTTGTCCAATAATTCATGGAAATGCCCATATAGTAAAATACCAGTAATCATTCTCAAACTGGAGTACTGGTCCATGATGAAAAATTTTTCATGAGAGTTTAGTTCCCCGTTCCGTTGGTTTCCTGGTGAAAGCATAATAATAATGGAATCAGGGTTGGGTTTCTTCCGGAAAAAACTAGTTTTTCCGGGACGGCGGAAAAAACTGGAAGAAACCCCTTTTTTCTGGTTTTTACCGGAAAAAACTGGAAAAAACCTCCAAACAATATTTCCGGGCCCAATAAATAATATGAAATGCAGTGATTTTATGAGAATTAGTTTAGGGCCTACAATTACTGAACAAAATATAACTGCTATTAAGTTATTATTAAAAGACAATAAGGAAAAAAAAACTAGCTTGCCACAACTAAATGCCAAGAAATTAATATTTTGAAATAAAATAATTATCCTTGGACCAAACGATCTCGTCATATAAGGCGACATACATGTACTAGTAATGTAATGAGCTAGCAGATGGATCTTTTTCATGTAAGTATTAGCATATATGATGCCTAAAACTCTATTCATGTTCATCGTGTTTTATTATTCAGTCACCATGGTAATTATTATATTTCTAAAAAGAACTAGACAGACACATCTTTGGCATCCAGCTTTGCTGTGTTAACCTACTTTGCTCTGTTTTATATTTAAAGGCGACAAGTTTTGATGTTGGGCGAATTTTTTTTTGTTTGAAAGGTTTTATAAGCAAGTATCACAGCAAACTGAGGAACAGATTCTGAATGTATATTAGTTATTATATATATTTTTATTACTTACCGGTAATGAAAAATATTTGGGGGGGGGGGCCAATGATTTTGGACTAATTTTGACATTTATAGCTCCAAAGGGTTAATAACGTGTTTTAAGGTTATTGAATTATACCTCATCGAGTAGACTCTGATCTTTCCTGATGAGGTATAATTTCAGCTAACCTAACCACGCTATTAATGTACCCTTTGGATGCTATAAATGTCAAATTGTAGAACAAAAATCTCGGGGGTACCCCAGAATTTTCATTAATGTTAAACTAAAAAATCTAAAGAATTCAATCTGTTTGGGGTATTTTAGATATATAGGATAACCTTTCCAATGAAAAAAATAATGCCGAATACTAAACTTGGCCCTTTAATTCATTCAGCAATACTTTGAGAGTTGCTGTCTCAACAACCATAACGTATTACTAGATAATTATGGTTGGCATCAAAGCGAAAATCTCTAAAAAAGGTGACCAATTTTAAGTGTCTGGCTAACAAACAGCATTACACCAGGGAAAAATACATGGGGGCTCGGAGGCGATTTTTGCCCCCCGAAAAATGGCAAAGGCCGCCCTGTAATATGCCTATAAGATTTTATACAAAGAGTATCTGGAACATTGAAAAGTAGCCCCCAAAAAGAATTCTTATTTTTCCCTGCGCTCTTGACAATTTTTCTCCATGCTATAACGTGAGTTGTATAGCTTAGTACAGCCAAATCAGTTTGAGTAGTATAGCGGTGTTGGCATGGAGAAAGTGAGCATGATGGGGGGAATCAATACAACTACATGGTTAAAAGTCATAACCAAAAGGAGAGGGAGAACAAAAAATCAGAAAGAGGCTGTCGCTGGTTTTATAATAGTTATACATATAAAATGAAAATCTTGAATAAATAGACGAAAAATAACACTTATGATGGTTTTTTCCGCTGCCCGAAAAGCGGAAAAAAACTGTTTTTTGTCGCTGGGAGCGAAAAAACAGTAAAGACCGGTGAAAAACGCACCTGCGGAAGAAACTGCCAACCCTGAATGGAATAGTTCACTTCAAATGTATACTGCAAATAGTTGTAGTAGAATTGGCAATTGGCAGTTTAAACAGATGGATTTTCCATTGCTGACCTTAGCACTGAAATATTCACGATTAACATTGTCCCACATACAGATTTCTGTGTTAGTACTTTATCAGCATGATGATTTGTGTAGAAGTTTTGTTAAAATCAAAGTGTTCTGTTTTCAATAACTCTTGTCAGTACTACAGTGACACTTTCACAATACCATCTCTGTTCATATCATTCGCAAAGTTGATATTAAAATTTTGTTGTTCTGCAAGTACAAAATCTTGTCTTCAACCCTGAAATATGCCAAATTAAGCAAAGTTAATTGATTGTTCACCCTTGACCACATGCAGATTTCACCTAAATCTAATCATTTCATCTACATATCATAGTGTATGCCTCCAGGGTGAAGTATAACCATACAAGTCACCCTGGAGTTCTCCAGATATTGAGATAACAAGATCAGGGTATATGGACTGACAGAATGGGCAAACAAATGTCTCTGGCCGCAAAAAAGGTAGAGGCACATTATAAAACGAATTACAGTATACCGTGAAATTTATGAAATCTGTGGAATTTGTCTAAAATGAGTGTCAACAATGTTACAAGAAGACAACCTAATACTGCTCCCAGTGGCTGAACTAAAGGCATTACTACCTCCATGAATAAAGATGTTATCTTTTGATATGACTGACCATTCTACCTCCATAGACTGACCTACATTTCACACACAATTTACAGCCAAGGTATACAGTATTTTTGGCCAATCTGACAACTTTGTTTTCATAAATCTAACAAAAAGTGCAGTACCACGACAGACACCTGAAAATAATATGAAACATTCTAAAATTGTTTACAATGACACATCAGGAGTTTCAGAAGGAGGGGGGCCTACATGTACGTAACACTATGAACACACATGACAACATATGTATGCAAAATGTTATGCGGGTCCTCAACAATGTAATTTTTTTATTAATTTCTTGAAACCTGAAAACATTTCAGAGAGCACAGATGACAGTAATCACTGATATTCATTTTTTGTTGTATTTTTTATTTGGGAAAAAAAAATCCATTTTTGCGATACATGTAAACTGACACTATAATCTGCCTTTAATTCCGGGTGACTTCAACAGTGCTGACTCACAGCAAACCATTAGGGAAGGGAAATCAAAATTTCTGGACCGAATTTTTTCCTGATATGCCAATCACTGATTAGGATGGACTGAACCGAGAGAGGAATACCCCCTTCTTTGATGATGCATGCCATTTCTGTGCCAACGTAAGAGTCACTCTTCAAATATGACATGTATTTAAAGCCCAAACTTGTATAATTTTGGTCGATCAGACAAAATTTGCATCCATCTTTCACAAAGTATTCTATTGTCACCCCAAACATCAAGAAACAACATTTAACCTACTAAAAATGGTTTATAGTGACAAATTATTTTTGAATTACAGGAGAGCATCTAGTGGTACATGTATTACCTACATATCAAAAATCTCCGGGTTCATCTAATAAAAAACAATACATGTGAATTATACAGCACACCGCTAAATTTAACTGTGACATGTATTTGAATTGTTGGTAGCCCAGTTTGAGTTTGTATGGTTCATCCCAGACTCCTAGCCAATCAGATAAGTTGGAAAACTGCTATTTTCGAACCCTGCTGGAAGAATCAACTTGGAAAAACAAAATACAATTTAACATTATATAATTCAAAGACAAATAGTAACAAGATGTATACCCTGCTAAACACAGACAATCAAAAAAGCATCAAAACTACTAATTGCTCATATATTGCTCCCGGATATGATTTTCTGAGTACAATTACTTCCTTTTTAATTGCAACTATACTATATACAAATTACCCTCATTATACATGTAGGTTACTTGTGGTTATGATCACAATGATTGTGGTAATATAATAGCTGGTATTGGTAATTTAATGCGTCTGTAGCCTGTTACTGTGTAACTTATCAATTGTAGATTACAATATGTCTACAGACATGACTCTTGATATTAATGATGTGTTTGTATTAAAGATTGTGTCAGGGATGTGCAAGTCCATTACCCTCTCGCACACCTCACAAGCAACAACTTTCTGCGTAAACATGTCGCTTATTAGTTTTTCTCAGTTAAAACAATCAAATTCCCACTCGACTCAATGGATCTCAAATCTTTTCAACACACCATTTGTAAGCTACTAAACAACTGTTTGGTATTGATAATGTAAGGGAAGTAATTGGACTTTGCACATCCCTGACACTAATCAATACATCATTAATATCAAGATCTATCATATATCATATTGTAATCTACAATTGCATAAGTTAACACAGTAACAGGCTACAGACGCATTAAATTACCAATACCAGCTTATATTACCACAATCTATTGTGATCATAACCACAAGTAACCACATGTATAATGAGCGGTAATTTGTTATATAGACTATAGTTGCAATTAAAAAGGAAGTAATCTGTACTCAGAAAATCATATTCCGGAGCAATATATGAGCCAATTAGTTAGCTTTCTCCACTCCCTTTTTGATTGTCTGCCCTGCTATTGTGGTTTTTAGGCAGGGTATACATCTGTTACTAATTTGTCTTTTGAATGTATACTAATGTTAAATTGTATTTGTTTTTCCAAGGTTGATTCTCTCCAGCAGTAGTGGTTCGACAAATAGCAGTTTTCATATATATCCTGATTATGGCTAGGAGTTCTGGTATGATACCATACAAACTCGAAACGGGCTGACCATACAATTCAAATACATGCTCACAGCTTAAAATTTAGCTCGAAAGTCAAATTTGTGCTAAGTATAACTTCACATGTATTGTTTTATTTGAGATGAACCCGAGATTTTTGATATGTAGTATACATGCTATACCACTAGCATGCTCTCCTGTAAATTCAAAAAATAATTGTCACTATAAACCATTTTTAGTAGGCCTTAATGTCTGTTGTCTTTGATGTTTGGGTGACAATAGAATACTTTGTTGAAAGAATGGAATGCAAAATTTTGTCTGATCGACCAACAATTATAATACAAGTTTGGGCCTTTAATATAACATTGTCATATTTGACAGGTGACTCTTACGGTGGCACAGAAATGGCATTGCATCATCAAAGCAAGTGGGGTATCTCTCTCGGTTCAGTCCATTCCTTAATCAGCATATTGGCATATCAGGAAAAAAATTCGGTTCTCAGATAATTTGATTCTCTTCCTAAATGGTTTGCTGTGAGCACACCACTGTTGAAGTCACCGGACATTAAAGCAGATATAGCTGTCAGTTTACACTGTCTATCGCACAATACATGGATTTTTTTTTCCCAAATAAAAATACAACACAAAATGATATCAGTGCATTACTGTACATCTTTGTCTGCTCTGAAATGTTTTCAGGTTTCAAGAAATTAAATAAAAAATTACATGTTGATGGACTCCGCATAACCATTTTGCATAACATATGATTGTCTATGTGTGTTCATAGTGTTATCGTACTATGTAAGGCCCCCTCCTTCTGAACTCCTGATCATTGAAACAAATCTTTAAGAATGTTTCATATTATTTTCAGGCTGTCTGTCGTGGTACGTGCCACTTTTTGTGAGATTCTGATGAAAACAAATTGTCAGATTAGGCCAAAGAAATACTGTATACCTCGGCTGTAAATTGGGTGTGAAATGATAGGTCAGTCTATGGAGGTAGAATGGTTCAGTTCATATCAAAAGAGATAACATTACTTTATTCATGAGCTAGTACATGGCCTTTGCTTCAGCACTGGGAGCAGTATTGGCTTGTCTTCTTGTTTTTTCCTAAACATTGTTGACACTCATTATTAAGACAATAATTCCACGATCTCTCCATAAATTTCACGGTAACTTAATTGTTATAATGTCACTTTTTTAGCGGCCAGAGACATTTGTTTAGCCCATTCTGTGCTAGTCCATCATACCCTGATTTGTAAATATCAATATCTGAGCAGAACTCCAGGTGACTTGTCATGGTTATACATTCACCCCCCCCCCCCCCTCCCTGGAGGCAATACACTATGATATGTAGATGAAATGATTAGATTTAGACGGTGAAATCTGCATGTGGTCAAGGACTATCCCGTGAAACATCAATTACTTGCTAATATTGGCAATATTCAGGAGTTCTTTTGAACGACAAGTATTTTGTTACTTGCCAGAACAACAAAATTTTTAATATCAACTTTGCCGCAATGCCACTCCTATGAACAGAGGTATCGTGAAGTTCACCTGTAGTACTTGACAAGAGTTATGAAAACCTACACACTTTGCATTTTAACAAACTTCTTACACAAAATCATCATGCCCTGATAACCAGTTACTACATCAAAATCTGTATGTTTGGACAATTGTTAAATTCGTGAATATTTCAGTGCTAAGGTCAGCAATGGCAAAATCCATCTGTTTAAAAACTGCCCCAATTGCACATTCTACTACAAACTATTTGCAGTATTACATTGAAGTAACTATTTCCATTCAGGTGTTGGCAGTTTTCTTCCGCAGGTGCGTTTTTCACCGGTCTTTACTGTTTTTTCGCTCCCAGCGACAAAAAACAGTTTTTTTCCGCTTTTCGGGCAGCGGAAAAAACCATCATAAGTGTTATTTTTCGTCTATTTATTCAAGATTTTCATTTTATATGTATAACTATTATAAAACCAGCGACAGCCTCTTTCTGATTTTTTGTTCTCCCTCTCCTTTTGGTTATGACTTTTAACCATGTAGTTGTATTGATTCCCCCCATCATGCTCACTTTCTCCATGCCAACACCGCTATACTACTCAAACTGATTTGGCTGTACTAAGCTATACAACTCACGTTATAGCATGGAGAAAAATTGTCAAGAGCGCAGGGAAAAATAAGAATTCTTTTTGGGGGCTACTTTTCAATGTTCCAGATACTCTTTGTATAAAATCTTATAGGCATATTACAGGGCGGCCTTTGCCATTTTTCGGGGGGCAAAAATCGCCTCCGAGCCCCCATGTATTTTTCCCTGGTGTAATGCTGTTTGTTAGCCAGACACTTAAAATTGGTCACCTTTTTTAGAGATTTTCGCTTTGATGCCAACCATAATTATCTAGTAATACGTTATGGTTGTTGAGACAGCAACTCTCAAAGTATTGCTGAATGAATTAAAGGGCCAAGTTTAGTATTCGGCATTATTTTTTTCATTGGAAAGGTTATCCTATATATCTAAAATACCCCAAACAGATTGAATTCTTTAGATTTTTTAGTTTAACATTAATGAAAATTCTGGGGTACCCCCGAGATTTTTGTTCTACAATTTGACATTTATAGCATCCAAAGGGTACATTAATAGCGTGGTTAGGTTAGCTGAAATTATACCTCATCAGGAAAGATCAGAGTCTACTCGATGAGGTATAATTCAATAACCTTAAAACACGTTATTAACCCTTTGGAGCTATAAATGTCAAAATTAGTCCAAAATCATTGGCCCCCCCCCCCAAATATTTTTCATTACCGGTAAGTAATAAAAATATATATAATAACTAATATACATTCAGAATCTGTTCCTCAGTTTGCTGTGATACTTGCTTATAAAACCTTTCAAACAAAAAAAAATTCGCCCAACATCAAAACTTGTCGCCTTTAAATATAAAACAGAGCAAAGTAGGTTAACACAGCAAAGCTGGATGCCAAAGATGTGTCTGTCTAGTTCTTTTTAGAAATATAATAATTACCATGGTGACTGAATAATAAAACACGATGAACATGAATAGAGTTTTAGGCATCATATATGCTAATACTTACATGAAAAAGATCCATCTGCTAGCTCATTACATTACTAGTACATGTATGTCGCCTTATATGACGAGATCGTTTGGTCCAAGGATAATTATTTTATTTCAAAATATTAATTTCTTGGCATTTAGTTGTGGCAAGCTAGTTTTTTTTTCCTTATTGTCTTTTAATAATAACTTAATAGCAGTTATATTTTGTTCAGTAATTGTAGGCCCTAAACTAATTCCTTCATAATCACTGCATTTTCATATTATTTATTGGGCCCGAAATTATTGTTTGGAGCTTTTTTCCCGTTCTTTTCCCGTAAAAACCAGAAAAAAGGAGGTTCTTCCGTTTTCTTTCTGTGCCGTCCCGGAAAAAAACTAGTTTTTTCCGGAAGAACCCCAACCCTGATTCCATTATTATTATTGCTTCACCAGGAAACCACGGAATCGAACTAAACTCTCATGAAAAATTTTCATCACTGGACCACGTACTCCAGTTTGCAGAATGATTACTGGATTTATATAATATATAAGCATTTCCATTGAATTATTGGACACAATCACAAATTATATTAAATTGCTCTGCTTCTCAAATCGTATTACATGTTAATGGTTTGAATGCGGTATGGAATTCATGTAATCACGAAACACATGCGGGGAATTCATTTCTACCTAAATTGAATTGAAAGTAAGTAAATGCCCCAGCATATGCATTACTAAATCTGAAAAAGACATGATACAACGCATAAATTCGTGCTGGATGCGACAAAATGTAATCGTAACTACCGTAACGTTAACTACCAGTTTTTGATGTTGTTGATAAAACATGGAACGAGATTTTTAATCAATATAAGTATTAATGGGCAATCTCCACGCGTTCGGCACATTAATTCAGAGCATTTTTGCAACTTCAATAGTCATTAGGATTAACACAAACCTTTTTATTATGATAGTCATAAAATGGAATCACACACATATGGCCCTAAATTATATACAGTGAAAGTTTCCATCTTTTCATCACTTCGTGTCGTAGTACTGGACAAAATATGTGCAATTACATTTTTTTTGGACACAGCTTTTTGCAATGCGCGTGTAGTTCATTGAAAAGGTCTGAATATATAAGTTAAACCAATACTAATAAATTGAAAGGTAAGAAGTCTAAATTTAAGACTAAAGTATATTTAGTGAAAACAGACGATATCATGTTCCTCTACAGCCATAATTCGTGGCGTTACGGACATTACATTATAATATATACATGGTGGGACGCGACATACAGATTTGTCCACTGTTCATAAAGTGGTATTCACATGATCAGTATTAATATTTTTGGTTCTTTTCAGTTTGCATAGTACTCCATAGACATTTAAAAATGTTGCTCATAGAATTTCATGATTATCTTTTATTTTTGAAGTGCCCAATTTTGAGGAGTACTGGGGGTATACCCCAATACTTTATTAGTTTTGACTTATTTTTTCATAGGGTAAAATTCTAAAAGCTAATTTTGTCTGCAATTGGATCGGTGAGTCTGTACAATAACATTAAATCAGCCTTTATTGACTTTTTGTATATTGATGATCAAAGCTGTAAGAGAACTCACAGTACTGTGTTGATGATGAAAAAAATCTTTCATCAAATTTCACATTTCCACATTTTTCAGCTAGAGTAAATTACATTTGCCAGGTGATACATGGTGCGGGGACTAATGTCACTTCATGTATGCTATAAAAAGGCTACATTCTCCTTTGAATACCCGACGGAGCTAACTCGTTTGCTTGCCATGTGACTGCAAACAATTAACATAGTCCCACATATTAGATTTCTGTGTTAGTCACCTTTGTAAGCAGTGGCGGGGATTTGCGTTAACAAGACTATGTCCAAAACGAAGTGTTCTGTTGCTTTTCAACTACTTCCCCTGTACCTTACCTTTCTCTCACACTCCACATCTTTTCACAGAAGGTTTGAAAGCAGTGAATATTAAAAAATGTTGTTTCTGCAACAGTAATAAACCAGTACTGGTGTATTCTCTTTAATCATAAAAAGTGTTATATCTATATAGCGTTACGGACATTACCACTTTTCATTCATATCAGTAGGATTCTATCTCTATTTACCATATGACTGAGCATAACCATATCTTAATTAGCGCTTTTACTTCTAATTAAAACAAAGCATTAATAGTTCAACAAAGTTCATAATATGTCTTTTTACACAATAAAAGATGTGCTTTTCAGTGTTTTCAGACGTACATTTACTGTCAAGTGTCCAGCGAGAGAGTGCGATTGAGAGGGATATTATCATATTCTGCTTCCATAATCAGCTTGGAAACAGAACATGGTTATCCTGTGCTCTCATTGCAGGGACGCAGGGCTAGCCAAATAAACTCCCCAGTTTTCTTTGCTGTGTTGTGTACACAAAGAAATTCATGCATGCCTGGTCTTTTCAGATCATTTCATACTGATCCATCAAGAATGAATCCTTCTGATCGACAAAGTACCTCGGCAGATTGTTTGTCTGTAACCCTATATAACTGGGGGGCAATTCCAACTCGACGAATTTCGGCGCCATGCCGCCGCGCAAAAGTATTTTTCACTGCGTTCGCTCTACTGACTTTTTTACTTTCAATTTGCGCATCTTTGCGGAGACCGTTTTCTGCGAAAATCAAACATACGTTACGCAGCGTCTGCGCCGACTTTTTATACATGCATGTTAAACCCCAAAAATATGGCCTCAAAAAACGTTGATTTCGTGTACAAAATCAATGGAAATCGGGTCAGCCATAAATCATAAATGTATGATTATTTTCTGCTTGTTACTGGTTGAAATTGAATTGATTTTGTGCTGTTATAATTGCAAAAGTGTCCCCAACAAATTGTCATCGAATAAAACGAATAGAAACACAAAAGGTCAAAAAACAAAGAAATACGTCGAAGAAATTCACAAACAATAAAATACATAAGAAATTAATTCCGATTCAGCAAATGTTTTTGTTAGATATTAGATAAATTGTTAGAAATGTCAAATTGTAATATTTTCACCAAAAATTCAGTGTTCTACATAGCTGTTTTAGTGAGTTATAGGCGAAAACAAAATAATATAATATAATAATTACCTTAAAAAATAGAAAAAAAAATTTTCTATGGAAAATTTACATTATACAGCTCATGTATGTTTACATCCGGCTCTTATGACGCACGCAAAAGATTTTTCGCGTAGCGATCGACGACATCGGCTTCTCGGACCCTCGATATGATCTTCTTTTGAAGGAATGCGGGGGGAGTTGTTCAACATTGACCCCCCCATTAAACCTGGTCTGCAAATAGCGCCCAGTAAAAATAGCGGTAAATCTCTACATGTAAACAAGGCACCCATTTTTGGAAGCATATAAAGATATGAGTTGCGTTGCTTCCTCTCCCCATCCCTCCTGTTATTCCTCCAGATCATCTGAAAACGAATACACTGCCTCAGCTGATAAACAGTTGCTGTGTTTGCAGCACATAGCAAACGATCACGGTGGGGCCATGCAGGTCGGAGTAGTACAATGTTTACATATATAGGGCTGTAGAGTATATGTCAAATCCAAAGTTGAAATAGTTGCATCGTACTCCCCCACCAATAATAATAAATTAATAAAGTTACAAAGGTATCTAACTTAATGCGAATAGTCAACCAGTCAGTGTAATCCAAAGGTATTTGGACTGAATCATCAGCACACGCTGATACAAAATTGTAATTCGTAAACGGCGTTGTGTGAATCGCTCCGTAACGCTTTTGGGACATGAACAATGCAACTTCTCGAAAAAATTGTTGATATGTTGTGTGATATCACATTTTAAGCTTTGAATTTGAATTTATATAACAAATTTGGACCAAAACATATGTTACTGTAAAAACTTAATCGAAAACGTTACGGAACATTTACACTTCCATGCGAGAGGAAATACAGAAAAAATTGAAATAGCCATTTGTCAGATAAGATTTATCTCTTGCTGGGTATCCAGCGGGAGGATGATTGTTAAAATGGAGTCCTCAGCTTTATTTTGCAAGATATTTCCGAGCTTATATAGTGACTACATTTTTACATTACAAGAATAACTGCAAAACACACTGAATTTTTACTGCATCTGTCTTACATAATCACTTCTATTTCATAGCCTCAAAAAAATATCTTTGTCCGACTATATATAAATTTTTTTCATCAGGTCATGTTGATGTGACCCTTCAATATATATATATAGGTAAAACAACCAATTTCCACCCTTGGTAACATTTTCCGTGGAACTGCCATATATCAACATGACTTATTCAAGACACCAGAAATAGCATGATACCCAGTAATTGTTTCCGTTTGAACAGACTTGGTGTGAAATATTTCGGACGAAACTTTCACGAGGTAACAACAAGACTTGTCATTTCTTTATGATGTTATGTTCCTCTTTTCTGTAACCAACTAACCATATAAATCGTTGTCTTATTACCCACTGAAACATGTCTCTCCGAATGATTTTGCCCCTTGATGTCGTGTAAAGTAGACTATGTAGTGCCCAGCGCACGCAGAATTGACAGCTACCAAAACAGAAAAAAATAATATCAAAGACTAAAGAATGCTAAGAGTCCAAACAATGTTTCAGTAAGATTTCCATGAGTCTAAAGTATGTATAGCTCTTAACTATCATGGAATTTGCTCATATATTAAGTATATTATGATAATCAATTATATATATCTTCATAAAGACTCACCATCGCACAATATGATCGGCTGAATACTGATTTGTGGTGTCTGAAATACATTAACTGAATTTAAATGAAATGATACGCGTTATGAAACTAATGAGCCTCTTCATTCAAACACGATACCTAGCTTAATCAGGTATCGTCATATACATTACATTCTATAATTAGGCGGTCTATACTGTTAAACAGTAACAGCACTACATGTGTACTCTGCTGAGTATTGTCCCTGTTTCTGGACTGACTATGTACCTGGAACAAGAAATATCGTGGCTCTTAATCCTATTAATATTTTTCCCAGCAGAATTTCAAACAATTTCCTCTGTCGAACTGTCATTACTGTCAGTCACTGGCTAGCACAGTCATGCGATGCAAATATGACGCTTGGAACCGAACAATAACCTTTGGTCACGTCCAGAATCACACACTACCAATATATCAGTATGACTAAATCCTTGACATTCGATACATGACTTACAGCAAATCCAGTTGATACGATTTGCTCGGCGTATA